>JAQGAP010002048.1:0-16693 GCA_034697805.1 Orchesella bifasciata | reverse complement strand
TGGCCTTTTGATTTTACGATGCACAAATCGCATATGGCCCCACATTATTGAATGTTTGGAAAACGAGGAAGGACACTTCATGCAAAAGTATGGTCTCTCCTTAGTTTGGGTTCGCAGATGGTCATCAAGTGCAGATTTTCTAGAAAATGACTTCCCACACATGATACAAGAGTAAGGGCGCTCACCTGTGTGAGTAAACATATGGTTTCGAACTGTATTACGCTCTTTGAATTTGTTTGTTTTTGGTCTGACTTTGGTTGATAAACAAGTGAACATTTCATACACATAAGTACTTTAGTCTCTGAATACATAGACTGAAATAGTTTGAGTCAACATGAGAGAAACTTGTTTTTATCACCAGCTCAGCCTTGAACTGCTGTTCGATATTATGGAAGAGCAAGTTACACACTGAAAGCAGATGCCGGTTGAGTTTTTATCTGCTCATCATGTACTCGACGTGATGTGATATGATCTGCTGCACTTTGTAGTGTTCCGTTTATGAATCAGAAGTAAAAGGATTGATTTCGAGCAAGTCATGGCATATAGTAAGATATACAAAATTGTAACCTTTTTATGAAATGCAATTCTTGTCTCACTTTTTGCATTATATTGTAAACTTTTTTTTCCTAGCCACATGTTCTTGAGATCAGTAAAAGTTCATGTAAAAACAAGTGATTGATATTGTAAAAGTAATCGCTTCATCAAAAGAAAAGGTAGGATTCGTTAAAGGAAATTTCTAAGAGAACGGTGAATGAACTCGGACATTTAATTAAAAACCATAGTACAACAGTTGATTTAGGGCAGATGCGGTTCTATAAGTAACTCGCAAACGTGACGTCTGATATTATTTTCCAACTATTGAGTGCTGACAAGTTACTCATCAGCCTAATGAGCTTGAATGAGCATCATTGGAAGCGGACATACCCGTATGCTTGTCAACTCTGTTTCAAAGACTATATGTCATCAAAAAATCTTTGTGAACATTCAAAAGTTCATAAAAACAAAATCATGTCATGAACAAATTGTAAATGCAGGTTTTCTAAACACCTGCTGAATACTAAAAAACCCTGCGCATGCTTTCTCCTTTACTTTCAGCTTTGCAGTTAAAATCGATCATTGTTACATAATATTTTTGATTGGTACATGGAATTAAGTGAGTAGAATAATTAAATGATAAAATATTGAGTTAGTGCGTCTGTGAAGACAATGGAATAAAAGGCTTGTGTAATAAATCTAAACAAACAAAAGATTTTTCAATAAACTGTTGAAAATCGTGTTTTAATTTCTATTGTTGTCAATAAGTAAATTAATTATTTATTACAATAAGTTTTGTTTACAATTTTTATCACTAGATTGTATTGAGTTATTGAGTTAGAAATTTTTTATGTCTCAAAAACTTCAGGTAGAACAAATTACATATTTTAGTAGTAAATATCTAGCTTTCAAGAAATCTTGGAGGGGAAAGCTGCCCAAATGGCTCCTATATATCGCTCTCACAACATTACTTGCAGCCGAGTTGATGTTTTAAAAATTCATCCAACGCAGCATCCGCACCACACAAAATACGTTGTTAAAAATATGTCCAGTCAATACCTCATCATTTTACATACATAAGTCTTGAGCATGAGCATATATGTATCAAAATGAAGCTACTCAGCTACTATCCAGCAAAAAGTAAATACCTGTTTGGTTTGGTAAATTACAGCTTGTGTGGAGGATTGCACTCAAAAGCAGAGCAACAGAAATAGAGAAAAGCTTACTGATGCAATTATGTATATTGGAGCCCTACCACATAAAACAACTTTTGTTTGCTTTCAAGTACCTTTCTATCACGAAAAGTACCTAGCAAGGCTTTTGCTATAGTTTGTGTGATGCATGAAACAGAAGCTATCACACGGTGAATAGTTGTGAAGTGAAGTCAGCTGAATCCAAAACACCACCGCGTATCTTCCTATGTCTTTTCACTTCTCAATTTCTCAACCAAATCATTGTAAACATCTATTTTGGGCCATATATACCTCAGATGCCGAGTTAACACAATCTTTTCTTCCAGTTTTGTATTCCCCTTTGTAATCTGGAAGGTGTAATTTCAATATTGAAGATTGTTTGAGATTTACATTTACAACAACCATATATGTTGCCTACATGTCTGCCAAAACTACAAAACAGGCTGAAATAGGTGATACAATTATTACCCCTCAGTAATCGTTTGGTACGGTTTGTTAGGTGAGCTGAATATGACTATTAAGAAATACATGTGCATTTCAACTAAATAGATTCTGATTCTAAGTGAAAAGTATTTAAGAATTTGTTTTCCCAATACTTTACAGTTCAACCTCAAGATCTCCACGAAGAAGGTCAACAGCCTGTTGTGAATCGTCGATCCAAAATTTAAGTGTTTGTGGTTTTGCTGAGACCTACGAAATGGGGGTTGACGAGAGACAAAGAACGCTTTACCAGTGCACTTTATGTAACAAGTTATTACGAAGCTCCTCGAGTCTTAAATATCACTTGAGTAGTCATTTAGGAGAGCGTTCTTTTCCCTGTCCATTCTGTGGAAAATCTTTCATTAACCAAAGCGAGCAATTTATTCACATCAGAAGGCACACTAAAGAAAAGCCATACTCTTGCTCGTTGTGTCCATCCGTCTTCTCTTGCTCAAGTGGATTAGGCGTTCACAAACGTGAAGTGCACGGTGCCGTCGGACGGCAGAGAAAATCAAAGTGTTCCGTTTGCAAGAAATTGTTTTTATCCAAGGGGGCAATGCTTGTCCATTTCAGAATACACACTGGAGAGAAACCATTTTCATGCTCTGTTTGCGGGTCCGCATTTGCTCAGAAAGCAGGATTGGAAAGACATTCTTTGCTCCACTCTGGGAAGAAACCGCACAAATGCTCTCAGTGTGCAAAATTCTTCACAAGGTCAGACAGTTTAAAGAAACATGTACGAGCGGTTCATAACAAAGTTCGTCCACACTCTTGCCACTTCTGTAGAAAGACTTTTTCTACCAGTAGCATTTGCAAAACTCACATGCTCATACATCTTAATGAGCTTCCTTGGAAATGTGAAACATGTGGGAAAAGGTTTCGGCAGCAAGGAGTTTGGCAGGATCACATGGATATACACAATAATATCAGGCGACACAAATGTGCTCACTGCACGAAATCATTCAGAACTGGATCGGGATTACGTGAGCATTACCTACGAATGCATGGGACTCCAGATGAAAGACCATACACCTGTCTATTTTGTGAGAAGAAGTTGGTCAACTTGAAATATTTAGACGAACATATTCGAAACCATATAAATGAGCGCCCATTTCATTGTGACATCTGCGTAAAAGACTACAAGAATTCCAATCATCTGCGTAATCATATTAAAGATCACAAAAAGTGAGTATTTCCAAGTTGTGTTTTGTGAAAATTTTAACAACTATACAACTTGATATCTTGTTGTTAGGAGAAAGTGTTGCCTTTTTTCAACAGGCTGAGTAGCTAATGTAAATGTTAAGTATATTTTTGTTATTTACGTTGATGTAATTGCATGATTAAAAAAGCACGGTGAAATTTAAAGCTTCCTTTGTTCTGAATAGTATTTCATTTCTTCCGCGAGGTTTTTTAAAGGAATATATTACGAGGTTTCAACCCAGTTAAGTAATGTATCTATTGTACTTTATGCAAAACTATTGATATTGTAATCCTGTGATGTGAAATGATGTTATACAGGACAAGACTGCTTGCTTTCACTCAGTCGTTTGTGCACGAAATTAAATTTGTAAAATATACTTTTATGCAAGAATGAAAACATGGGAGTACCTTCAACGGATTTTCAAACCCAGAGCAATGAGAGAACTCAATTGTGCCCGTATCTTTCCAAAAATGAGTTTAAGGTTCACAACCTGTAAGTTCATTGTGCCCCTGTCAAATAACATTCCTTAGTTTTTGATTGCATGAATGAATGAAGTCAAATAAATGTGCATCAGTCGGCATATTCATGAGCTACGATTATTGCACCATTTGCTCTAAATTATTTTTCACCGTATGTAACCTTCACGCCCAGAAAACCGGCGATCAGAAAATTAAAACTTGCACATTTGACCGTTGTCCAAAAACCATTCCTGTATATTCCAACATACAAATTTACTTTATGTAAGATCACGCAGATCCAAAAAGACGCAGCTTCGTGTGCCATTTCTGCCAGCATCAATGTTCTATTTAGTGCTATACAAAAGTTGGAAAATCATCTGAGAGCAACATAAATGGAGATAGTCATTTCTCCAATTTATGCCCAAAATAGTCGTCAAGGTCAAGCTTTCATGCAGCGCATCGACGAAGTCACGAACCCAATTAAAATATTAAATAAAAACAACTTGTTTTTAGTCCTTATTAAGTTTGACTTGAACTTAATTGAGAGGATTGCTGCTAAAAATTACATGTATAAATTTAAACGTAATGTAAAAGCATAGTCGCTTGTACCAGAGTTGTATGCATAATATCGTGTACATATGTGGATCGGGTATATTTGTATGGGATTATTGCATATATGTATGATGAGTATCTCCATAAAACTCAAAAAGTTGTTTGCTCAAGGTATCAGAGGCAGTCCTTCAATACAAAAAGTGAGCCGGTTCAGTCACATAAAATCATCAACAACTTCAAGCTTCAACAACTACTCTACCTACATCACATGGGTCTGTTTACTTTCCTCAAGCTCACGTACAAAACTTATTGGAGAGTCGTATCATAAAATCATTTCACATTCGATTGGTAAAACAAAAATTTTCAAACATATATAACACATCATCATGGAGTACGTTCTAAAACCTTGCTTCATAAAATTAGAACGGTTATCCCCAACAACTATTTCTGAATTCAAATCTTTCAAAAAAAGTGAAAAACTTTACAAATGCATCGTGTGTTTCAAGACATTTCGTTATTCTAGTGGGCTCAGATCACACTTCCGTGTACACGCTGGTGAGCGTAAGATTTCGAAGAGCATTTCATGCATTTTTTGTAACATTACGTTACGGACCAAGAAAGGACATGATGATCATATTCAACGACACGTTCTTGAGAAACCTTACTTTTGCTCAAAATGTGATTGTTCGTTTTACGTGCAAACACAGTTGGACACCCACTCCCGCTCAGCACACGGAATCGTGGAGAAAATTTATAAGTGTCCAGTTTGCAAAAAAACATTTTATACGAATGACGCCGTGCAAAAGCATTTGCCAATACATTCTGGCAAAAAACCGCACAGTTGTGCTATTTGTGGAGTTTCTTTCTTACGAAAAACAAGTCTTCAGAGACACACTCTGATTCATTCCAACGAAATGCCACAAAAGTGTCAAAAGAGTCTTAAATCGTTCAGGAGAGTTGATACTTTGAAGAAACACTTTCGTGCTGTACATGCCAAGGAACGTCCTCACTCTTGCAAAATCTGTGGAAAAAACTTTTTCTCTTTAAGTTACCTCAAGACGCACATTTTGATTCACTTAAATGAGCTTCCACATAAATGCAAAGTTTGTGGAAGGCGCTTTCGCCAAACTAGCAGTTTGAAGTATCATGTTAAATGCGTCCATGAAAAGAAAAGGGATTATAAGTGCTCAAAGTTTCAAAAATCCTTTGTATGTTTGTCTTCGTTGAAGGAGCATCATTTATACGTTCAAGCTACCTCCAAACAGAAGAAATTTGATTGCCTATTTTGTACCCGAAGATTTCCAACCAGAAAGGCATGGAATTATCACACGTTGGGACACACGAAGGAGCGCCCGTTCTCTTGTGATCTTTGCTCACATTCATCCAAGCGTTCTTATGATCTCAAAAAACATCGCAGGCAGATTCATGGAGTCTCGTAAAGTCTATTTGTGGTCAAAACTATCGAAATCGTTTGCAATCCATTCAAAGAAATACTTGCAGAAAATTATTCTTCACATAAAATTGTGTATTATTATAAATTCTACTCTTAATAAAAACTACGTTTGGCTCTTTATTGCGTTTGTGTTTTATGGTAATTTCTGAATTAGAAATTTTGTTGACTAAGAAATTCAATGTCTGAACATTCTCAACATTATGGTTCCTCAAAACATGATTACTGTATACAGTATTCTGTATAAAATCTTGGTTGCTTTATGTACTCACCAAAAGTTTTATTCATACTTCATGGATTTTTGTTTAGACGAAACAATGATAATGATTATTCAGAGAACCGAGAACTCGCTTAAAGACATACAATGATATGTCCGTTAGCATTTTATATTTGTCAAAATTGAAGCATTCCAAATGAAATACAGCATGTTTTACTTAGTAATCATTGGCATCTAGGAGCACACCAGGTGTATGGCTTGAGTTGTATGAAATACACAAGTTCAGGAATGGAGTTTATCGAACTGCTTTCGCTTTTCATGAATACGTTTGTGATATGACTTCTGAGACTTTCTGATGTTCTTGAACATGATGTTTCATATAATTTTGGACACACTTGCCATGAGTACGGGCAAGACTGAATCAACACACTAATTAATAGAACTTGAAAAAAAACTACCTAATACAACATCCATTCATTCATTCATCCAACCCCGCAACCACGATTTTATAACTGGGGGTGCAGCCTCGAAACATTTTTGACCCCGTTGAGAAATATTTGTTAAAGTTACATTTTTTTTACTGCAGACAATGTCAACATACCATACCTACACGGAAATATTACCAAAACTGAACAGTGCTATTAAAAGCAATTAATGCAGCCAACTTTGTTCCAATAATTTTTAAACTAATTTTTAATAAACTAACTTAAATAATTTTAAAACTGAACAAATATGAATTTGTCTTTACAGCTTTGACCTGCATACAAAAAATCTGGAATCAGATATGCTTTGCAAATTACGCCCAGTCAGAATTAATAAAAACGTTAGAAATTGAACCGAAACTCAGGAATGTGTGATAATGAAAGCGGTTACTTCTTGTGAAATGTAAATGTGCAACTACATAAAAGCTATGCTTTTTTGACAAGATAACTATCTTTGACTTAAATTGTTTTTGTCTTTGTTTATATAATGTCAGCTGCACTACCAAACTTATTCTTTCACAATTTAATTTAAATATGGTGTTAGTTTCCATCGCAGATTTTTAGTGAAACTATTTCCTGCCTGGAAACGTTTTAGCTCAAAACTTGCAGGTACATTTCACTACTTAAAATACATCTGTGAACTCCGAAATTTAACTAAAAATTCAAAGTCAATATGCAAAGAAAAACAGTTTGTGTCTCTATAGATAGAAATAATGTAATGGTTGCATGTGGCATACAAAATACAATGTAAGTACTAAACGCACAGTGTACATCGCAAAGCAAGTTGGTAGCAGTTAGCAACAAGCCCACTTTTCATAGCCAAACATAGTGTGCTCAAACAAAGAAATGAAGAAGAATATTATGTTGATATGTATTGATTTCTGGTTTTCTATCTCTTTGAGAAGCTTTGATGCAATCCATAATAAGTTGACTACCGTTTAGAATGTGGTCATTCTTTTATCAGACATAATCCAGCATAATAGATATAACATAAGCCCACATGTATACATATATGCTTATAATACAAATTCCATATCTTGTTCCTAGTGTAATATTCCTCGTTCACTCCCGTGCTTGGCTTTGTCCAAAATACCATTTTAACGTTCTGTATTTCCAAAGGTATTACAACATTAAAAATGCTTTTAGCAGACGCGGACTCTGTCCTGTATTAAAAATTTTAATTAATTTAGGCATCTGGTAAGTAAAATGTGGCAGAAAACTAACTCACAATCAGTTCAGCTGTAAGCAAGCTTTGCTACAGACGTTTAAATCTCACACTTGTCCACGTATTTATTCTAACAGAACTAAAAGTCAAAAGTTTCAGAAAGTCTCTTTGATACAGCTACCTCGGTTGTAACAAACTGTTAATCTTTTCTTAATTTTTGCCAAAATCTCTTTTGAAAATGTATTTAAAACGTTAAAGAAAAACTCCCAAGAGGTGAATACGAATTTGATTCGCTTCAAAAAAATTACAGATGTGGTTGGGGACAGAAAATATATTAGTTAAGGTGTCCTCGCAACACCAGTGTTCCTAGATATTTGTACAATTTAACACTAAGAAATTTTATGAACAAGAACAACTAAAGCCACAGAGACAAAATAAGCTAATAAGGCCGTACTGCTTACACGTGTGCTAAGCTGTCTGGAAATGACTGTCTAGACAAGACAGGGAGTGGCTGCTGTCGATAAATCGATCGCAAAGATTTTCAAGTGATATGTGCTATGGTGAGCTTCTAAACATAGCAACCGTATTTTGCAAGGAAAAGCGTTCGGTGAGTTCGGTTAACGTGAGTTTTAGTTCAATGCATAATCATGCTGGATAAAATGTTTCGAAAGAAGTTGCTTATCAGCGAATAACTAAGTGTTCTTTGAGCGAGAGAAAAGCAATAAACAAAGTGGTGCCAATAATCGTAAATTAGTAATTTGTTATGAACAAAATCGATGTTTGTCAGCACAGAAGGTTTTTAGCTTTAGCTTAACTTATACTTGCTGATCACATGGATGTGTATAGGATAGTTGCTAAATTGATCGATCAACTACACCAAATTTGCTACTAATCTCTGCAATGTTAAACGATAAAAATCAACCACTTTTAGCAAAAAGAAACTAGATGGTCTATCCCTGCCACATATTCTATTGTTATACATATTAATGTTTAAGAAAACGTACTTCGGTACTTATAATGCAAAATTTCATATCTTGTTCATAGTTCCCTCCTGTGTTTAGCGTTGCCCTAAATTCCATTTAAACTTTCCGTATTTCTACAGTTATTGCAACATTGGAAATGGTTTTAGCATACACAGACTCTGTCCTGCAGTTTAAATTTAATTTAGTTTCAGCATCTGGTAAGTAAACTCCTGTATAAAAGTAAATCAGTCAAGTTGCAAGTAAGCTTTACTACAGACGTTCCAATTCTCGCACTGGCTCACGTATTTAATTAAAACAGAGCAATAAGTTGTGGGTTTTAGAAATTCTCTTCAATACAACTGGCCCGGTTGTAACACGCCGTTACTCTTCTGTTTATTTAAGTTGAAATCTCTGCTCAATTATATCGAAAACGTTAAAAAAAAGTCCCAGCGGAACAGATGTGATTGGGGAGTTAAAATAAATTAGTTAAAGTGACGCTTCATTAACAGTTTTCCCAGTCATTTGTTCAGTTCAAGACTTAATTTTTTATCAAGATATAAATATCGAATTGCCATGAACCAGAATCCCGTTATAGAGATCAAATCTAAATGTTTAAGACACACTGCTACTTATACTTTGGCAAAGCAGTCTGGAAATGACTGTCTAGACTTCGGTCGATAAACCGATCGCAAAAAAATTTCAGACGATATCTGCTATGTTGAGTTCTAACGTTGCCAACCGTAATTTGCAAGTAAAAACATAATGCGTATACCCGACTTGTGTTTAAGTTCAATGCATACTCACGCTGGATAAAATATTTTGTGAAGTTAGTACCGCTAGTTATACGGTTTGTTGGTAGTTTCTTGCTTATCAGTGAGTAAGTGAATTTCTAATATTCTCAAAGCCAGAGCAAAGCAAAAAGCAAAGTGATGCCAATAATCTTAAATTATTAATTAGTTACGAACAAAATCGATGTCCGTTAACACGGACGGTATTTAGCATTAGCTTTAGCAAACTTACTGATCACATGGATGAAAAATATATGATAGTTGGTAAACTGATCGATCGACTTCACAAAATTCGCGACTAATCTCGGCTATATTAAACGATAAAAAACTAAAAAGGTTTTCAAATGGAAACTACATGGTCTATACTTACCGTGTAATTTATTGGTATATGTATTAATGTTTATGGAAATATATACCAACATTTGCTTCATTTCACAATATATTTAACAAAGGATACTATAATTTATCACACGAGTCATTTTCCGCACACCGCACGAGTTGCAAAAGATCCTCAGGAGTATTTTTCTATTGAGAGTGTAATTAAAATACTGAAAAATATTCTGAGGAAATTAATAGTTTGTAAACAATCGATGTTTTGACATAGTTACAAAATACAAATTAGAGCCTTGGGGTTTGGAAGAATTTTAGAAGTTCTACAATTTTCATTTGAAAAGCATATCCCAAAAATCGACTTAATTGGGCTAGTCTACGTTAGTCTAAATTCGTTGAATATTTGGTTTAAAAATTGTGTTGCCAGCCCGTTAAATCATGCTACATGCGACCCTGTTATGTTGTAGTGATCAACGTTAATTATTTTTTGCACATCTTTGGTAAAATCGTGTTAACAGGAAATAAATACTGAGTCGCTCTTTTGGATGAATTATTTTGCACAGCAGAAAAGTGTGTGGTGAAACCTTTTAGAACACATTTCAAATCTACATTTTGGAACCAGAAACTTGACACCAAATCTCCATCGAAATGAATATGAATCAGTGTCTATTTATCCTCGTGGTATTGTATATTATAACAGTTTGCCGAATTACTCAAGGATAAAATGACAGTGAGGAAATTGACGACAGTAAGGAAAACGACGACAGTGAGGAAAACGACGACAGTAAGGAAAACGACGACAGTGAGGAAAATGACGACAGTGAGGAAAATGACGACAGTGAGGAATCCGATCTTGAAAAGGGGGAAAATTTTCAGTCCTATTACCGAAAACTAGATTCTTTGGACTCGCGCTACAAACCACAGATAGCTCAAGTTGCTGACGAATTTCCACAAATTCTGAACCTGAACGAAATTCTAGCAAATTTTACCAACTTAAACTGTTTCATCACCATAAATAATTTCCGCAACGTGGACCTATTTCCTCCAAATAATCCAGTGTACATTCGTTTTCCAGAACTTTCTGCGAGGAGAAAAATTTTGTTTGTAAGTCTTCCTATTTGGTTACCAAAGGATATGTACTCCAAAAAAGAGGAAATAACTCCGTGCAATGATAGACGTTTCTACAATCATACTCCTGTAGGTTTGGAGAATCTTGTAGTAGAACTTTTAAGTCCAAGTAGTTTCTGCTTACAACTGAACCTATTTGAATACTCTGCGAAATCGAGGCCTTGGCAATGCCAAATTGAAATAAGCCTCTATCCACCCAATTTACACGACGGTTCAATTACGTTTCCGCAACCCTTTCATAAAGACATTGATAAGACGTTGGGCTGGCTTTCCGACCAAAACATCTACTTCGGTTCGCTAATTTATTACCAGATTCCGTCGATTCAAATGTTTGTTAGTCATGCCAGAATTCAATTCATTGACGTTCAGTTGCTCCGTAAATGGGTATCGGAACGTATTGACCTCTATCAAGAAATGCCAACAAACCGAATATTTTTGTGGGCAAACGTATTTGTAACAGAAAAAAACTTGGGAGGAAACCCCGTAGGTGTTATTAATGCAATGGAAGCAATTAAACCTTGTCTTACATGTCGTGAAGACGAAACGGACAATATATATTTGCACGCTTATCTGGAAAGGGTGCCGATGCACAGTTCTTTAGTAGATTTATCTAAACTTGCCGACCCGAATGCAGAAGAACACATTTATTGGGATATTGGATCCAATGAAGAAAATAAAGGGAGTGCATCAGTAATTTATCAATTGTCGCTTTGCCAAAATTACAACACCAAAAACTTTATACTTGAACTGGGAGTTGGCTCACCACTCATCAAACTAGCTCGCGCATTTGCTCATGTGTGGCAGTCAATAATGGGAAATGCAACTTACTACAGCTTAGGTCCTTCTACCAAGTGCAATATACAAACAAAAAAGCTAACATCGGTTTCGGATACTGTTAACTATGAATCTACAGTTGAATTGAGAGAGGAAGTGTTTTTAAGTTATTCACCATCTGGAAGAGCTCTAAATATACCAAATACGTTGTGGGAACTCAAGTTTGTGAGTTGTGGAAGACGGAAATTGGAATCCATAGCTTTTAAAGAGCTAGTAAATGTTTACGACGGGTTTGTTTGGCTGTTTGCTGGAATATCGCTTTTAGTTCTTATGCCGACTTTGGAGCTGTTGTTTCGACATTCAAAAAAGGACGCACACTCGATGGGGTTTTCAAGACATTGGCTTTTCCTTTGGAAGGTGCTCGTGGAGCAAGGGGATCCTTTCCCTACGATGTTGCTTAAACGTATTCCAATACGACTGGTTGTGGCGTCATTTCTACTTGCAGCAATAGTGTTGAGCAACGCGTACAAAAATAATAACGTGTACAACATGATTGCTCCAAGGAAACCGGTTCCATACAAATATTTTAGTGAGCTTCTTCAAGATAACTTTACTGTGCACGTGAGGTCAACCCAGTTGGAGCTAGAATGGAGTAACTCAAAAAAAAATCCAGATTCATCGACCATAATTAACTACACAAATCACAGAATTTTTACGAACGGATGGGCATTCGACGTATTCTCTGAAATTCAATGTTTTTTATTTAGGTCTTTTAAAGAATATGTGTGGGCGCCGAATACAAAAAATTTAAATAAAACCTACAAATGGATAGATTTTCTTTTAGATAACACTGCGCTTCATCCCGGAATTATATCTCTGTTTAAAAGTTTGTTTGATGAACTTGGGAAAATTCGACCAGTTCACGATTCATCATTGGCCACTCTAAGTGTGAATGAGAAGATGCGGGAAATCTTTGAAATGGGTGAAAACCATCTCTTAAATGGATTTATGGAGCAATGCAACAGAACGGCTTTGGTTCTTCCGAATTACCTTTGCAAATATCATGCGCACAGACTTCGCCATTTGGGTTACCAAAATGTTTATGTAAGCCAACAGTCTTTAAACAAACCTTCACATTATGTCTTCACTTTGCGAGGAATGGTTCCACCGTTTGTGGTAAAACGATTGAGCTCCATTAAAACGTCCGGGATTTTTGAATGGTTTACAACGATTGTTCAAGGGAGCGCTGGTGATGAACCAAATGAAGTTGCGAATTCAGTAGTACGAAAACCTAGTTTGGAGGAAGGAAATTTTGTCGTAATATTGTCTGTTTTACTTGTTGGTGAAACGTTAGCGATTTTTTGTTTGTTCTGTGAACTCATTTTATTTTTATTGAGGATAATCGGGCAGACCCTCCGGGAAAAGTTTGGAACCAAAAACAAAAAAATGGAAAAAACAGGAAGCTCAAATAACGAAACAAATGAGGAATCCACATCATCACCTAGTTCAGAAGACGATCCAACTCAAACAGCCAACTTTGAACTGGAGGAGGTGGAGAGTGTTGTCAAAGCGCGGACGGGGAAGGTGAAGAAGATCTTCGTTGGTGACAAACTCGATGGTAAATGGAATGAGCGGTTTTTTTCGTACAGTAATTCATTATATGATAAGATTTAATTTAATTTTTGAAATTCTTTTTTCAGCCAAGAGTCACCCTAATGTTCAGAGAAAGGAAATGGCATCGACATCCACCCGTAAAGAAGACCGTACGCAAAACACCAAATTATCAATCTCTCCCATTACATCGGATTCTGACACCGTGGAAGTTGAGGTTGCAAGCAAAATTAAGAAAAAGGTTGAAAAACCAACTGGTGTACAAAATTCCCATGCAAAGCCCGTTCCAATTCTTTATTCCTGCCGACTATGTCGGGAGAAACCAGAATTCAGTTCGAAACCACTCTTCAACAAGCACTTGGCAACCATTCATAAAATAAGCAACAGTGATATGTACGCCCAAATGAATGCCACGCTGACCAACAAGATTCGGGATAGAAGAAAAGGTATCACGCGGAGAAAGGCTGGATCACCAGTTGACCCGCAATAGGGAGACGGATTTGGAGGAAATCTTTCTAAAAAATATGCGACACTAAGCCGAATCCAATTCAACGCAGCCACGGATATGATTAAAATTGGGCCTAGTTCACGTTTTGAAATTAAAATAAAATAAATGGAGTTGATTGTTTTATACAAAATACATACAGTACTAACCGGAGGTCACTAATCGTCCATAGAAGAAATATTAATGTAAGACAAACTCAAATTATAAATACAACGAGTAGAAACAAAGATAATGAATACAAGTTAACGCTTTTTTAGCTTCTTTATTACCAAAGATATAAACTCTGAAATACAGTGAGATATTACCTTTCTTAAACATTTAGTTAATTGCACAGTTGAGGTCGGCAGGCTTCTACCAAATGCGAACGTACTGCTTGACACTGTTTCTTGATTTTCTGAATGAGTTTCCTCAACTATGTCCTTAAATATACATTCTGCATGAGAAAGAATATTGGTTGGAGACTGATTCATCTTTGGTTTCTTTTACTTAGGATTTCTCTTCTTCTGACTTATTTTAGAATAGTGACTTCATGGGAGAGTCTCCTGTGGACGTACAAGTAGTATCGTACTAGACCACAATTCAGGGGAAAGTTGAACAATCTGTAATCTCTAAAATGAAAATAAATAATTGATAAAACGTTGAACATCTTTGCAATTTTTTTATATAACTTCTGTATTAATTATTTCGATAAAAACTGCCTTCAAATATCGGCAGTTCCAAAAAGCAAAAGTCCACATGCGTATAATCTCTTTGAGCTTGTAACCTTTAAATTACTGAAGAATTTTAACGTCTAGTGGAGCAATAAATTCTGCATAAAATCGAAAGTGTTTTTAAACATATACTTATAGACTCATGTAAAATTCTTTTCTGCATTTTGAGTACTTGATCCAATAAATGAGCTTACGATTAGTAGAGGTGTGCAAACCTATCTGAAATAAATAATAATATTATTTTAAGTGCGTTTTTTCATGAAGCAGGAGAGATTCATTCTATCCATTCTAAAGCAACAATAACCAAAAAAACAATCCCGAAACATCAGTATAACGTAGTGAAAGTAGGGAATGCTACATCGTCAACCATAAGTAGCTCACGCACAAAGAGCACGAGCCCACTTAAGGTATCATTAGTTGTTTATTTATGCAACGCTAACGTTTTATACACACATCTAACAATCTATTTTAATGTGGTTGTCCCCAGTGGAAAATGAATCTGAACCAGTTTTTTAGGGTTACTATAGTTTTCTAATTTTATAAACCCATTTTCCTAAATTAAATCTAACTTTCGTATCTTTTCTTTCCTAGACAAATCGCTAGCTTGAGCTTGCGGAAGTAACATTATTTATCACCCGGTTCCACTCAAACAAATGTTTGTGAGCAATGCCAGAATTCAATTCACATTCACATTAGAAACACAGCTGCCAACCAATCCAACATATTTGTTGAGTATCGTATTTTCATCAGGAATAAATTTGGAATGTCAGCCTGCAGGTGTTATTTATGCAATGCATGCAATTTAATTTTGTCAGAAATGCTACGATAAAGCATGGGAAGATCCAGATTTGCTTATTTATGTAGAAATAGTGCCAATCAACAGTTTATTGGAAACATTATCTGAACTTGCATACCCAACTGATTGTGAGTGACGAGGGGTGAGGTGTGAGTAATATTGGGTGAGTAACAAGATTTGAAGCGCCTCTTTAAAGTTTTATTGGGAACAGATATATTTTTATAATAGGCCTGTACGTTTAACAAAAGTTTTATTTTCTCAGGGATTTTAAAGGCGTCTGAATTCATATAATATTGTGGTATATGACGTTTAAATTTTGACATGTAACTATTCTACTACATTCATTCATACCTTCAGTTTGAAAAAAAAAAACATATTAATGAATTCTTACAAATATATCCAAAATAATTGTGAATTAAAAGAATTTCAGAGAAACTTTAGTTGAAGTACAGTAATTATTATTTAGGCGAAAGACTTGCGTCATTGGGTATCATTTTTTGGGCAGTTTGTCTCCACTGGTAATATTAGAGTATTGGAAACCTGATGATTCTCTAATTGGTTTGATGAGTGCAGCTTTAAACTAAAACGACATTTCCAGCAGACTTTTATAAGTTTACAGGGGAATAGCAGTAATTGAACAATTGCATTTAGGACACATTTTTTGCATTCATTAAATAGTAGCAGAAGAGAAACAACAAGAAGAGCTAGGTGTAGATAAAACACAACCATAATATTGCCATCTATGGACAAGGCTTTTGCTGATGCTGAAGGTGGGGACTCAGATGTTGCTGCTTGCAAAGTATCATTCCAAGTGTCAATTCTAAACTTTCACTCCTTCCACAAGTGGATTATTCCAGATTGAATCAAAGACAAAAAGCGTCTTTCCAACATTTCAATTGGTATTTTAAAACCATTGAATGTCCAACACCAGTGAAAAATCCAAACGATGCCTTGCTTGTCGCGATAGCTGCTGTGTTAATTTGGCGCTTAATAAGCCCGAAACGTAATTTGCTGACTCGATCAAAGGTATCAACAAAAACATCCCGCCCACATTCTGCTACCTTTGAAATGTAGTAGTCAAGTTCTATCATTGATTTCGCTTCTTTCCAACTGTAAGGCACTTTTACGAATCGCTCTAGTTCCAATTCCCCATCACTTAAATTCTTTTTGAATTGCCTTCGCAAATACATCTCTGAAAATGTGACTTTTGAAGCAGTCCAAATATCTTCTACACTAAATCCATAACGTTTTCCAACGTCTTGGAGGATTAATTCATACGCAATAGGGAAGCTAAAAACTGTTAAATTGTTGCTAAATACTTCTTCAAATGTCTCGATAGTTTTAGGAGTTAAAGGCG
>JAQGAP010002047.1:0-16693 GCA_034697805.1 Orchesella bifasciata | reverse complement strand
TGTGAACGAAATGCATTATCAACAGCACCCGAGAGTTCTTCCCAATGTAAAACTAAGCCCGCGACTACTAGCTGCTCTACAGACTGGACTGGAGCTGATTAGCGTGTAAGGTTATATAGATAGAGGGAAGTAAGGCGAGAAAGAGAGAAAGCAGAAGGTGCATAGCTAGAGACATGGGGAGAGTGAGCTGTAACAGTGAGAACAGAGTGAAAGTAGGAGAGTAGTAGTAAAATTATTATCAACAAGAAAACCAGCGCTCGGTTATGATCGCGATAGAAGAAAGACGTCAGACCAGTGTAGATCAATAAATGGTAGCCTTCTTGCTCGTTCCCCCTAGTCACTCTTCCTTTTTCGTGTAGCGATTAAGCTTACCACCTCTCCTAATGTCTAGGTACTGGTCTCTCTCGCTGGTATGGTTATGGTAGTAGTAGTGTGGTTTGCTGGTAGTCAGTCAGTCACTCTAATAGTGAGAAGTAGAGCAGGGAAGGAAAAAGCTATTAAAACACAAGAAGCATCGGCGGAAGCCTCACCCTGGTCCTGTCTTGTTTTTCATAAGCAGGCCAACCTCTGTGTACAGTCGGAGCATGGGCATTACCCGTGAATTAAAGGGAGCCGAGCCACTCCGACTCCGTGAGACTCAGAGAGACTCTTTCTAGCATCCTTTTATGTGTGGTATGGGAACTAGTGCCTTCATATCTGAAGATGGGCTCGAAGAGATCTCTATCCCAGCTTTCTCATCATCTCCTCTTTGCTGAAAGTATATTCGGTATGATGATGATAGGAGAGGAGACCGGCGCATTGTGTGGAGCAAAAATACAATTGACGTCACGACATGACCCTTGACCTTTGCAAATATTAAGTTTTCTGTGTTATCTGTTTTTTAGTGTTGGTTTGCACCCAGGTGTGGTTTAGTACTTGGAAGTAGAAACTGGATATTTATATGAGGGGCACGTGTTGATCAACTTAATGTGGAAAAAGAAGTAGTTGTTTTTCCATTGCATTGCTGGCAAACGAATGGAATGCAGAATAAGTTACTAGAGTCAAGGTGCCCCAGTCAGCAAGGGAGAAAGTATTTCAGGAATGCTGGATAAAAGTCAGTGATTTGGTAGCCAATCTTCCTACTTTCCTATGATTTTCCATATTAGGGGAAGAGTTGACAAGGATATTCCTCCTCATTATATTATTATGATATGGAATAATGACACAACTCGGCCTTCCTCTAGGAAAAACTTTGAGAGTGATGCAACTTCAAAAACATGTTCACCGATTGTATGATACTGCTGCTAGGGCTTACGAAAGTGCTTCAAGTTAGAAGTAACAATACTATGTGCACTTTAATTAATAACTATTACGCGACGTATTTGAAATGATACGACTGAAGTCCGTATGATAACGGTTTATTACTGTTCAATCAAACAGGTATTGCTTTTGCTGTTACCAAAAACTCAATGCTGCTCTAAAAATGTAGCTGTAGTAGTGCTTTCACTTGTTGCGGCTAAAAGCTTGCATCAAATCAAATCATCAGCACACTATATTTAGCTCATTACTGAGATTGTGCTAAATAATTAATTAACTGTTTATGCCATGTATATACACTGTAGAGTTAAGCAAGTTTCTATTGTTGAGTGAGTAGAATATGTGATGTGTAATTCAACCCGTTTTTATATTTGCAGATCTGTGATCGCATCTCTGATTTTGGAGGCGTGCAAGTATGAATGAATTAGATAGCTTAAGACAAGAAGCCGAGACTCTCAAAAATGCGATCCGAGTAAGTATTTTTTTCGAAACGGATGCTAAATGATGAATATGAATGGTTTGCTAAAATGTTGATGAATGTGATGGTTTTCAGGATGCTCGCAAACAAGCATGCGATACTACGCTTGTTCAAGCAACCACAAATCTGGAGCCCATTGGGCGAATCCAGATGCGAACAAGACGGACGCTTCGAGGTCATCTGGCCAAAATCTACGCCATGCACTGGGGGTCAGATTCGAGAAATCTTGTATCAGCATCTCAAGGTTAGTTATAAATATGACAATTAGAGTAAATGGAGACAATATAGACAATAGTAATAGACAAATGCATTCTTTCTTTTTTTCTCAAGATGGAAAGCTCATAGTATGGGATTCTTACACGACGAACAAAGTGCATGCCATCCCTTTGCGTTCAAGTTGGGTCATGGTTAGTAAACTATAACGATTTCATAATATTAGCCATATAAATCATTATCGTCAAATCTTATTTGCTTAAATTTATTTTTTCACAGACTTGTGCCTACGCACCCTCAGGCAGCTACGTGGTAAGAAAACAATTAATCATTATTGCACAGTTAAAAGAATGTATTGGATTGGTTGAGGAAAGTACCAAGAAATGTATTAATTTTTAATTATATTCTAATTTTTATTTAATTAAAGGCTTGCGGTGGACTCGACAATATCTGCTCCATTTACAGGTAAAGAAAATAAATATTAGTGTGTTTGGTGTCCGATGGGTCACATAGAAAGACATAGTTGAGTTCACTAAACAGGGTTATTGGATGGCATATTAGTTTGAAGACGAGGGAAGGTAATGTGCGAGTCAGCAGGGAATTACCTGGTCACACTGGTTATCTGAGTTGTTGTCGCTTCCTCGACGACAATCAGATCGTCACGAGCTCCGGCGACATGACTTGTGCACTGTGGGATATCGAGACCGGCCAACAATGCACGTCCTTCACTGGACATACTGGCGACGTCATGTCGTTGTCATTATCTCCTGACATGAGAACTTTTGTATCAGGAGCCTGTGATGCTTCTGCCAAGGTAATCTAGCTGTTCTAAACCAAATACACGAAACACACTACTTTCAATAGCATTTCTAATCACATTTTGCATCTTTGTGTAGCTTTGGGACATCAGAGATGGGCTGTGCCATCAAACTTTCTCGGGTCATGAGTCCGACATTAATGCCATAGGAGTAAGTAAACGGCTTGATTTCATTCGCAATTTTGCATACTACAACTTGAGTCATGGAGAAAGTTGTGTTGTAAAATTATTATTATTATATACATAATTGAAAGTGGAGGTGATTGTACTCATGTGGAATATAATGTTATTTAGTTTTTCCCTAATGGCTTGGCTTTTGCCACTGGTTCTGATGACGCGACCTGCCGTCTGTTTGACATTCGAGCGGATCAAGGTAAATTTTAGGCCAAAAAAATTTTTAAACTTAAAACTTGCAATTTTATATCATATTTTGACTATTAAACCTTCAAGAACTGGCCATGTACTCGCATGATAACATCATTTGCGGAATCACCTCGGTGGCCTTTTCCAAATCCGGCCGCCTACTGTTAGCCGGCTATGATGATTTTAATTGCAATGTTTGGGACTCCATGAAAACTGAACGAGCCGGTAAGTCCTCCTCTACTCTGCTATTTTAACTAGTTGTGTAGAGTATATATTTGATTTTTGAAAAATTCTCCAGCTGCATGATATTATTATCATCATAATCATCACTGAATGAATTTTGGGTTTTATAGGTGTTCTAGCAGGTCACGACAATCGCGTGAGCTGCTTGGGTGTTACAGAAGATGGAATGGCTGTCGGTGAGTAAATGATCAAAAATGACTGTGAACTTATTCTATATTTTTTTAATTTACTTAAACAGTTATGTAATTTAGTAACTTAAACAAACAAATGATCAAATATCACGCGAATACAGAAAACGTAGAAAGACTGCTAACTTATTATATTTTCTTTTATTTCATGTTTTCTCATCACTGCCGCAACCGGATGTAGCCACTGGATCTTGGGATAGTTTTTTGAAGATATGGAACTAGGCATCATATTTAAAATTATGAATTGTATTCAAATTGGAGTTCGTATAGCTAATTCATACCGTTATGTGACAGTGGTGTGCGCTTCTTTAAATTGTATTGCAACCACACGCTTTTACCCATATAAACTAGAAATTGTGTCAGTGGCCAAGTCCGTACAGTGCTGACTTGTGGGACACACATGCATAATGGCTCCTTTGTTCATGATGCTCTACTGTCCCGTATTTAGATGTTAGGGTTGTACGTTAAATAGGAAAACAAAAAATGTGTGTGTCCCCAAGCAAACTCCAAGTGTCCGCTACTATAGGAGGTGAAGAGTTTTTATACGAATTCTATCATTATGTAGTTCCCAGCTCGCTTTCCCTCCGTCTAACCGTACAGGAGTCATTCTCATCAATATAATTTATTAATAATTACATTACTACAGGACAAAATGCTGCACTAGCTACATGAGTTTTCTGATAAAAAACAACAACTATTCCAAAATCATTACTACTTTAATTTATTGAGTTGGTTGCAAGCGCTTGGATTGTGTTAACATTTTAATTAAAAAAATAACTGATCAGTTGTTATTAAGTGGTGATGATGATATAATTAATCATCTCCTTACTAAGATGTGTTATTAACTACGTATATACAGGTGTAAAATTAGGGTATATATTATCTACTAATGAAAATGATTTCAAGAACAAAAACTTTATTTAACCTCCCATTATATCTATGTATAGCCCAAAGTGTTAGGCATTTTTTCTTATGTACTAGCTGTTATCTATAAATGAGAAAAATAATTATGAATACGTCGAGGACATAACTAGGAAAACACTGATAATCAGACAGTGTAAGATTTTGTTACATTCATGTGAAAACTGTATATTACTGCCAGGTTGTCATACATAATGTATAAAAAATGTAGCACAAAAATATCAAAGTTTGCTTGCACATTAATATCTCTTCCACGGTTGTTGTAAAAAAAAAGTCGCACAAGGAACAAAAAAAGCGAGGACAAAGTGTGTAAAACTTGCTTTAGATTGCTTCGGAATGCTTGGTGACTGCTTGAATGTTTTCTTTATTGCATGAAATGATGAGATGATGGTTGGTGGTAAGTATACTTTATGTTATTGTAAAAGTAGAAAAACTGTTATCTAGCCAATAATTATTTTGTATAGAGAAAATCCAATTACATTACATTTTATCACGACTCTATTTACAGCATAAAAACGTGTTTACAGTATATAAAACTCGGTACTCGGTACATACTGCTCCTAATTAATTGTATAATTTGAACTTTTTTTGTGTTTCTTTCTGTACTTGGTTCTGGGTTATCGATTATATCATGATTATTCAATTTTCTTTAATTATCACAATATATTTTTTGCTGATTTTCTACAATCCTTAGTTTACTTATTTGCTTTTTTTGAATTGATCTGTACTGTATTAAAGTGGTAGACTATTTTATGAAAGTATCGTAACGTAATATGTAACGTAACGTAACGTGTCTGACCTTAAATGGATGTAAATCTTCGTATTCCATATTATAGTCGCTTTCGTTTTATGATTAATTAATATAAAGGTTAATAATGAGAGAAGATATTGTATCATTTCTAATTTGAATCTATATAGGTGCATCATCTCTGATCATTCTTAGAATAATATCATGTTATATTCAATACATTTATTTGTTATGAATACTTAATTATATGATGATGCGTTATCGAGTTTATTGAGCTTAATTTTCATCACACCTCGCATTATATAGAGTGTGGAAACTTGGGATGAGAGTCTTGGGTTGAGTTGAGTTTCAATGTCAGTGATGATGATTCTGATCACCAACTGGTGATCGGATCGGAAACACACAAGTTTTAATTTTTTAATTTTTATGAATGGACGGCACGGCACGAGCGCGGCTAGCTATAAAGTATGTATTATGTATACCATTTTTTTTTGAAGAAAAGATAAAAAAACATCAGTTATGTGTAGAATTGGTGGATCAGAGACTAAAAAGGCTGTTTTGAGGCGGATTGAATGGGGACCACAAGCACACAGAATTACTACACTGATTAAGGGAAAAAGAAGGGAGTCCACATTACATTACCATGTTGTCGAGTACACTGTCTTGTCTTGTATGATGTTTAAAAGTCATGTCATGTCATAGTCATGTTATTATGGACAGGTTAAATCTTCTCATTCATTCATACCACTGTTTTTACAGTCCATCTTTATTCCTTTAGTATTATACCCATTTTAATCATTGACAGTTTAGCAAATCAGGAAGGAATCAATCATACACACATACATCTAGCAAGGTTTCAGTTCCAATCGATCCAACCATATATATATATATTGCATGGCTCACATAATGACTGCTGCTGCTAATTTTCTGTTCATCTTATTCTTGTGTATTATCAATCAGTATCAATTATAATGTCGAAGGAATTGGAATTTCACAGGGCACTTCTGGTTGTTTGTACGTACGTATGTAGGTCTTATCATCATTTTGTTGTACGTGTATTTAACTATTAATGAAAATCAACTTTTGATGTGGTTCTTTATACAAAATATACATATGAGTACACGCCCCTATGTATACCGATTTTATTACTTGGCTTTTAGATTGCAGGACACACGCCATAGTTATCATGTACAAGTGGAACTGTATGCGTATAAATTATATATAAAAAACAGTTTTCGATGAAGCCTTGACGGTTGATTTTTTACAAAAAAAAAGCTTGATAAATACACAATTCTGTTTTTAAGGCTAAAAATGCTGCCATTCAGTCTTTAAAAAATTATACCTTCTACTTATGATGTGAGACACTTCAAGTCAACGTGGTGGTAGGGAAGACAGTCAGCCAATCAGTTCAGTCAGTGCGATGATATGATATAAAAATCCAAAGAGCTGCCGAGGGTGCGGTTTTGATGTTGCCAGTTGCCAACAACACTTCCATCTGTCATTATAACGTTACATACATACATACATACGTAGGGTATAACAATGAAAAAACATACTGCCATATTCTCACTAATTACTTTTAACTGTAATCTTATAATCAAGTAGGGTTTCAGAACAAACCAACCAACAAAATAAAATCAAGTAGGAGCAGGTCATTTGTAATTCAAAAAATGTATGATCATGTCAATATGAGGAGAATGATGATGCAGTGAAAGCGAGGGAAAGTAATACTTATTGTGACAGGAAGGAGATAACCAGGCATAATCATCATGTTTCAATAGCCATATTAAAGTTAAAAAGTACCATGTTCATACGCAAAAATAACAGGAAGTATCTAGTTCAAGTTGCCTCATTTGTTGCGAGTGTTTCACCGTGCGTATACGTACATTACATAATAATATTATATTCTCCCTTCATTTTTATCCTTTAAAAATACGAGTTGATCTTGATAAAAATCAGATTAGGTTGCGTTTATAAGTCCTCCTAAAATCCTCCGGCTTTAAATGATATTGCACAAAAAACATACATTACAATTTGTACATGGAGAGGGCGAGCATACAATTTTCATACGTGCTTAATATTTACATAATAATTACATAAAATGCTTACTGTTCAGGAATACGTTTTTTAGGAGAAAGTTGATGAGAAAGTTTGTGGTATAAAAAAAGTTATAAATGGAGACGTGGAAGACTCAGAGAAGAATTGAATTGATTAACTATCTAACAAGGGAACTATCTAGGCACCAAAAAACACGGAAATGAAGGAGATTTATAAGATTGGCTCGTGGTTTTAGAATCAAAAGTTTCGTTGATGATGTTCCATTGCATTCTAGAAACGCAACAACAGACAACAGAGTTAATATATTATACTAAAAAATATATTATCTTACCATATTATATTGCATACCTACTATACATACAATACTAGGATGCTTAATTATTTAGTGTATTAAGCGGAATGGTAGTTTATATTAAGGATTTTAAAGAAAAACTCGACCAACTTTTATTCAGTATATGAAGCATGTGCTTATTACTATCGTATTTGTATTATGTGTTATATTTGAAATTAGTAAAACTGATTTTGAAAAAGCTTTCAATAAATAATACATTATTGTTAATTTTCATATGTGTTCAATATTTTTGCATGTGACTCTCCATTATTCATGTACATCAATCCAGATCAGTATATATCCTACACCAAACCAAACCAACCCAAACTACCAAAAAATAGTAAATTTTATTATTGTTACCTTCTTAAAATTAATGTCCGTCTTATCAGCATTTATATATGTTTTGTTCGTACGTAAAAATGTAGTAGTAATTTTTTTTGCATGTTGTAGCAGCAACTGTGTACGTACAACGCTAATAACTGGCTATACTTGAGCAGGACTGACGATCAAATGAACAACTGGAAGAAAGTGAAAGAGCAAACCAAAATGAAAGCATTTTATTATTATGTCACATAAAAATCTTAAGCTTATCTGTAGCAGTTTTTATATCAAAGATTGTGCTAACGTTCCATTTTGTAGAAATCAAATCATCTTGATCAAAGCAGTTCCTATGTATTAGTTTTGGAATCGTTGATAATTATTCATTCCAATCCACCATGTGTCATGTAAGTCAAGAAGGAGAAGAAGAATAATGCTGAGTGTCAGAATAATTCTAGCATTTTCAATTAATTATTGTGTCTGCTGTTGTAAGCATGGGTTTTTTAACGGAAAAATTCTTCTTGTCGAAGAGATAGGGTTCGGTGGAACCTGCAATGCATGCAATTGTAAACTTCATGATATGATGACCAAATTTGCTAATAAGCTGCATCTATGATGTGATTATTGTAATTGAACCTGAAAATTTTTCTAAACAAGGAGGAGGAGGAAAGTTGTGTGCAACAAGAAAAGTTCCCAAATTCATAATCCTAGCTAGAAAGTAATGTACTTAACGTTAACATTTGATTTGAGTTAACAGTTTCTCACAATGCCCCAATAAGTTACATGGATAAAACATGGGGACAGGGATTTAATTGCCAATTTTTTAGAAAGATTGGAATCGGAAGAGCAGCATCATCAATACGATTTTGAGGTGACGACATCAAAAAGGAAAGTTTATGAAAAATAGAAGAAAAATGATAACCAACACGACATGTTAAGGAGCATAGCACAATCTCCTCCCGTCCTTGTACTGACGTGGAGAAGTGGACGAACCAAAAAAGCATATATAAAATCTAACTATAAACATTTAGCATGATGCATCATGGTATGGTAAAAAGTAACTTAAAAACTGTAATATTAACTGTATAATAACATAAAAACTCCAAGTAGGTGGTAGACTCATAGGATATGATTCTCAGGTGAAAGAATGGTATGATATGATGATACTCTTATTTCTGATAATGTTTGCACAAAACATTTTGTTATGAATTATGACATTACTCGACGGATGAATGAACTCTTGGATAAATTATTATGGTTATAATCTACATCCTACATCCTTAAAAATTACTTACTACTTTGTACTTGCCGACGCCAACGTAAATGTTGATAATAATGATAGAAACTTTAACAAGAAATAATGCACAATATTATGCCGATGTGATGATCATCACTGCTCCTGCTTCAGGGCAAGTTGTTCCAATATTATGTTGCATTCAAGCCAAACCAAGTCACACACATAAAAAATTATTTTACAATAAACTAATAATATCAAGTTCACACTTTAATGCAAGCAAGGGCTCAGGAAAAAAACGAAAAAAATATATAGCTTTTGGCTTGAATGCATCAGTAAAGTTGTCCTTGGAGCAGGAGAGTGACAAACTTGAGGAAAGATATTGAAGAAGACACGGCAGATATTTAAAAACGCTACAATGAATTTGTACTTTGTAGTAGAGCTCCTGTTTTGCATTTTAACAAACCTCACCACCTCCTTATAGTTTAGTGAAACTGGATGAAAATGACGATGAGAATACTGTACCGTAATGAAACTAAACTAAATCTCAGTTTGTATTGAATTGTATCAATTCGGCTCTTTGTATCGTGTCGAGTTTACTTTGTATTCCTATTTCTATGCATTTATACATTCTAGATAAGTGTCCCTCTTGTTCTTTCAATTTGCTGGATTGCATTACATTAAATTACAGTTAAGTACACTACCAAAAAAACCTCTCCTTGCATTTATGATAAAACCAGTTTAAATGTTCAATTTGTAGAAGGTATGAGATACGTATCACGTAATTATACGTATATGATGTAGATTTTTTATTGTGAATTATTGTAAATTATGTAATACTAGTACTTGATACTACGAATTGCGTGCAAATGGTTTCCTCATCTCGGTGTTCTATCCATCCTGACCACTTTAAAAAAAACTTTTTAACATGACCAAAGACAGAGTCTTGAAACTGAAAGTCCAGAAGCTAACACACTGCAATGCAACACACATTGTTTGTACATCGTACGCCAGACAAAGATCATTATTGATAAGATGATGATGATGATTTGATTGGTTCGAAACATGCAACCATTCCATCCTGCTGCTTGTGTTAAGCATGAATTGAAAATAATTGAAAATTGCATTGGCGGAGGAGGAGAAAGGCGGAGCAGGAAACAACGGATGGAAAAGTTGTGTAAGTAAGAAGTATGTAGGTACTTGCATTTTTGTACATCTATCTAATCTGCATCGAGTCTAGATGATAATGATATAGATAGATGTAGCTAACAAAAAAGAAAAAACTCCACCGAAACTACATACTACTTGTAAAAAAAGATACTAATAATAATAAAACCATAATTAACTACTGTTAGGCTTATTTGTAAAAAAAAATGTCTTACGTACGTACATTGTAACAACATACATTCATCACTCTGTAAAATATCTAGGTACATAATGATTGATATACTTATGTGAAATGTATACTAGAAGTGTACACATGTTTTCAACAATGTGCATAATACTACTTAAGAAACTAATTACAATGTACTGTGTAAAGTGGGCAAAAGAGAAAGGTTTCAAATTGATATGATATTGATATTATTGGTATACTAGCTATGTACTATGTATGTAAATTCTTATATATGGTATATATGATACAACAAAAAAGAATCCAAGCTAAACTATACAGCTAAAAAACCGATTTTACACTAGAAAGATGATGCTGCCAAAAAAAGTCTATATACAACTACAATTACTTTACAATTATTATACTACATAAATAAATTAAATAAATACAACATAATTATTACTACTACTGTGTACTACTATCTATATACATATTAAATTCACAAAACAGAACTCATTTGTTGCATAAGACTTTTAGTTTAAGGTAATTAATTATGGATGTACGATGTACATTGTAATTTAAAAAAAAATATTATTACAAGGGAAATAGGATGTTTATCATACGAAGAAAAGAAACTGGTACTCAACTCCTGAATTTATGAATTAGTTTCTTACTGCTTGCGTATATAATATAAAATATACACATAATATTATTATAATTATTAGTAATACTACATAATATACATTTACCTACCGTGTATACAGAAAATGTGTTAAGGTGCATGTTCATTATCAATATAATAATGTAAAAATCAAAAGTGTAAGGGAAAAATAATACTTGTTAACTGCTAGGATTCTGTCTGTGTACGTAAGTAAGTAAATGAGTGTGAAGATTCGGCTTGTATGACATAAGTGTAGCAGTAATTTGCATTAAACTTTTTGGAAACAGATGGCTTCTTTTGATTAAAAATTAATCCAACTACAACTTAATGATCATGGATCAAATGTAAAAAAAAACGAGTTTCGTGGTGTTCTCCTCTCTTGGCCATTTTTTTGTTCGCATCCTTAAAATGTTGAGACACATTATTTACCAAAGTCATGGGAAATGAACGAAATTATTATAACTTCAAACAGATTATTTTGATAATCTTTATTCATCAACACTTTTTCAACGGTTTACATAATTTGCATTTAAATTAGCATAACCGTATGGCTTGATTCAGCAAGATTTTAAAGCTGCATCCAAGTCCGCAATAAGATCTTCTACGGATTCCAACCCCACTGATAAGCGAACCAAGGACTCTGTGATACCCAGTTTAGCCCGTAAGTCTGCTGGCACTGATGCGTGTGTCATGGAAAACCTGGAAAAAGGCATAATTGTACAAATGAGCTAAGATAAGAAGAGATGAAGATCAGTTCACTGACACAATCTCAGCTCAGAATGGTTATATGTTTCAGACTTACGGTAATTCAGCTAAGCTTTCATATCCCCCCAAACTCTCAGCCAAGCTGAAAACTTTCAGGTTCTGAAGAAATTTAGATGAATTTCCTGGCGATTTGATGTAAAAGGAAATTAACCCGGAATGTCCTGAAGATTGTTTCAATGCCAGTTGATGCTGTGGATGACTTGGAAGCCCTGGATGTAGCACTTTCTCGACTTGTGGATGAGCGGATAAAAATTTTGCTATTTGAAATGCGTTTTTCATGTGTAGTGGCATTCGTACATGAAGTGTTCGAATACTCCTAATCACAAGATAGCAATCAAATGGCGAGGGCACAGCTCCTAACGCTTTAAATTAAATACTTTTTTTTGATAAAGTTGACGGATAAAACAACTGTCATAATTCGAAAAGGTGAGCGTACTTACAGTTCTGCAAAAACGCCAGTCTTTCTTTCAGATCATCTCGGGAAGTCACGATTGCACCCATAAGAACATCGGAATGTCCGTTTACATACTTTGTCAAGGAATACACAACGACATCTGCTCCCAGTGTCAAAGGACGCTACGGAGAAAGTGGAGAAAGCATTAAACTTTCACCAAATTTTCTTTTACTCGTATATGTATGGATAACATTATTCAATGCCTAGCGAAACGCAAAAAGCTTTAAAATTACCTGATAAAACGATGTCAGAAACGTATTATCAACAACGACAATGATGTCTCTGGAAAAACCATGGACCACCTCAGACACTGCTGCAATGTCGACAATTTTCAGAACAGGATTTGTTGGTGTCTCAATCCATACCATCTAATAAGATAAACACAGGAATAGTAGTACTCAAGGTGAAAGTTGGAATGTTTCTTCTTGAATAAGAATTTAGGCTTTAATTTGCAATGCATACCCTCGTGTTCAAAGTTATCGCGGCCTTGACCTTGGTAAGATCAGTAAGATCTACAAAATCGGTGTCAATATTCGAAGACTTTTTCATCTGACGAAACAACCGACCCGTGCCACCATAAACATCATCCATACAAATGACATGATCTCCAGTGTTAAGCATCGCTATTAAGTTAGTAGTTGCGGCCAGCCCAGATGAATAGACGAGACCATGCTTTCCCTTATCCAATGCAGCCAAGGTATCCTCCAAAATTTGCCTGGTGGGATTGCCACTTCGAGTGTATTCATATCCCTGCAATAATACATGATCCAGCAAGACATAAATTAATGACATTTTCATGCATTAAAATTAGTCATAACTGGTCAACTTAATTATTACCCGATGCTGTGCCGGAGCATCTTGTTCGAAAGTAGTGGAGAGAGAAATTGATGGAACTACAGGTGCATATGTCCAATCCTTTGGAATGTAACCGGAATGAATAGCTGCGGTGGCAAAGCCAGAATCAGTTGGGAGCCACGAAGGACTTCCATCACCAGTTCCACCGTTAGCTGCACTCATGTTTAATTATAATTGAGTTGTCAATAATTATTAACGCATCTACTACACTGACTGACGTCTAGTTCGCAAGTAACAGCTTGACTGTCGGCGTGTCTTCGGCATCTGCTTTCCCCATAAACTATTAGAGCTGATGCAACGAAGAAGTGACTTTGATTGATCTACTCACACTTTTTAGCGCTTTCAGTTTCAGTCCCATGCAAGAAACCACAATGGTTCAGATGGTTGTTCTTTAGCAAGCTAAATGGGCTTCCCAAAGGTTTAGGTATATCATCGGATATGCATTTGATTCATAAAGCAAAAAGGAACAACGAGGAAAAGTGAGATTGTGTGAATATATCCAGACATCTCCATCCCTTCTGCAGATTCTGCACACGCTGAGTATATTCTATCGAACGCAACTGACTTTTTGATGAGTAAACACCACAGAAATTGAATCTATATCTTGCTGATTGGGACGGCTTGTTGTGTTTTCCGAAGGTAGGTTGTTTTATCTTGTTAATTTGTTGATTGTTAAGCTTTAAGAAACGGGTGATTTAAAGAAGTTTATCGGTAGTAGAACTGGAGGGTGGTGGTGGTTGGTGTTGAATTTGTAACTTTTCTGTTGAAACTGTTGAAGATAGGGTGCGTTCGTTCTGTACCGGTTTGGCTGTTTGACTGTCTTATCATTAATATGGTGACTTAAAAGTTATAGATTTTGTTATTTATGTAAATTATGTTATTATTTATTTTAGGTCAATTGTTCCCAGCTGGAGTTAGCCATAAATTGGTGAAGTGAAATTGACCATCCCCTGGTTTCCGGATCTGAAAATTGAGTTTGCCAGTCGGCCGTCCTCCATTCTTCGAATCAGGAAGGTATGGTAGATTTTAATCAATCGGTATTTATTGTTTTTTAACGATTACTCCGAGGGGTGTCATCAGGGTTTTAATTTTTCGGGATTCGGATATTTCTGTGTAGTTTTAGTTTTACCTGTTCGAGAATCGATACCTTTCAAAAATGGGTTCCCAAAAGGACAACGACGAGCTGGCTAGAGCTATGAGGCTGATGAAGTTACAACCAAAACCGCCTAGGACTCCGGAAGAAGCTCTCTATAGACAGTTTGAGTTTTGGTCTACACAGCCAGTGCCTAAAATGGGTGAGTTGGTTCTCTTGTAATTGTTATTACGTGTTTGACATTTGATCGCTTTGAGGTCTATTTTATCTGTTTTTTAATGGTATTCTAATGGCTTTATTGTTTAGATGAGGTTATTACTACTAACGAACCCATAGAACCGGATGTTCCTACCGATCAGATAAGAACTGAACCGTATTCTCTGCCAGATGGTTTCTCTTGGGATACCTTAGATTTAGAGGATACTTCTGTGGTATGGAAATCATAATTCTGTCTTACTTTACAGATATCCTGTCAGTCAGCTCGAGAAACCATTAAAATGTTTTTAAATATTTTATTACGATGCTTAGTTAAAGGAACTTTACGTGCTATTAAGCGAAAACTACGTGGAGGATGATGACTGTCTATTTCGTTTTGATTACCCTCCTGAATTTTTGAAATGGTACTTAAACAATTTTTAATTTTACAATTAAAATTGTTAGAACGTAAGTTACCTGGAATAGGGCTCTTCACTGTTAACAAATTACTAAAATATTGCAGGGCCCTGAAGCCACCAGAATGGAAGCAGGAATGGCACTGTGGTGTTAGAGTCACAAAAAATAAGAAACTCGTTGGATTTATATCAGCAATTCCTGCCACAATTGGAGTTCACGGAAAGTAAGGGTTTTATCGAAAAGAATTTTTCTGATAGTGTGAATGTAATACACATCCGATTTTTGTTGATTTAGGTCACTGAAGATCGTGGAAATTAATTTCTTGTGTGTCCATAAAAAACTACGCTCGAAGCGAGTTGCACCAGTCCTTATCAGGGAGATCACAAGACGCGTCAATGTCCATGCAATTTTCCAAGCGGTTTACACTGCAGGAGTAGTGCTACCAAAACCGATTGCAACTTGCAGATACTGGCATAGGTCTTTAAATCCCAAGAAGCTTATTGAAACACGATTTTCTCATCTTACAAGAAATATGACTCTTCAACGAACGATCAAATTATTTAAACTGCCACAAGAACCAAAGTGTAACTTCATTAGAAAGCTAACGAAAGCAGATATTCCAGGAGCTCATGCCCTGCTCAAAAAATATTTAGGGAAATTCAAGTTGCGGCCTGAATTTGATGAAACGGAGTTTGAGCACTGGTTTTCACCTAAAAAGGAGATAGTAGAGACTTTTGTTGTGGATAGGAACGGAGAAATCACGGGTAAGTACAATTACAAACTTCAAAGATTTTCTGAGCAGTTAACTGCTAACAACAATATATTTTATCACACTCTTGAAATGTTACCGTTTGCTCTTTAGACTTGATCAGTTTTTATGCCTTACCATCAACTGTGGTCAACAATCCTGTACATAAATCCATAAAGGCTGCTTACTCATTTTACAATGTGGCAGGGTCCATGTCATTGCAGGACTTAATGTTTGATGCTCTCATTTTAGCAAGAAACGTGAGTGAATGTTTAAAAATTAAACTATTGGACACTGACTTACGTTCAATAGTTTGAGATTTAACGTAAATGTTCTTTTATTTTAACTTCACAGGAAGGATTTGATGTATTTAATGCTCTGGATCTAATGGACAACAAAGAGTTCCTAGAAAATTTGAAATTCGGCGTGGGTGACGGAAATCTGCAATATTACTTGTACAATTGGAGGTGCCCTTCTGTTAATCCAGATGAAATAGGACTGGTTTTGCAATGAAGTGAACTTTATTAACTTGTTTAAAATTATTGTAAGTGTGGCTGGTAAACTGCTCTACCATTCAGAGAACAGTCAACATACCTATTTTTATGCAAAATTATCAATACGGTGTACACAAATGACCTTAATCTTGCTGTTAAGCTTTACATTTCATACAGAAATGGTTTTCATTTTTCGTAATTGATCTATTTAAAAGTAACGCCAATTTTTAGATTTGTAATACAACACACACACATCCATAATCCGTAGGGAAGCCACATTGATCATTGTGTGCTAGCTGTATCTTATCATATATTGGTAAATTCAAAAATTAGTCGATCCCTGCAAATAAATCTACGTAACTAATTTTTCTAGCCAGAAAAATGTAGGAAAAGACGTAAAGTAAATTTTGCGTATTTTGCATTAGATAAAAAGTTGCAAGTGAGATATTTATCCTAGTGAATCACGTTTGACG
>JAQGAP010002046.1:0-16696 GCA_034697805.1 Orchesella bifasciata | reverse complement strand
CGCTCGCGTGCAAAGGGCCTCGCGTGCAAATTGGTCATGGAGTGCAAGGGCCCTCGCGTGCAAAAGCCCTAGACCCGTTTCCAATGAATATAATAATGTGGCTGTTCCCCTTGTACATGTGAGCAAGTGGGAGTTCTTGCATAATGCATTAGGAAAGAGGAAACAACAATGCTTGTACACTCAGGGCGCTGGGATGGTGGTGGTAGTGTCGTTCTCATATAATATTATTACAGTGACGTTGAATGACTAGGTATGTGTAAGTTAACATTATGGAGGCGTAAACGTTAGTTTTTGGACAATTTTCTTTGGTTTAATGGGCTCTGTCCTAATGGAGCTAATTCGACTAAGAAGATGAAATGAGTAACTGGAGTGGAAATAAATTTAATGAATTCGTTAAGTCTTTCCCTTTTTCACTTGGTTGCTTGCTTGCACTCCTTCTTTCTCGATGAGTTGGCCTTCTTTTGTTTTTACTGTGCACACGCGTGGCTGAACTTATTTTGAAATAGAATTGTAGACTCGAGGCAACAGCCACTGTTTGTGTATGGCATAAGGATGAAACCCAGCGGCTTTCTGCCAGTGAGAAAGAAAGAAAAGTAAGTGGCTGTTATTATTATATGCATGAGTTACAAGTATGAGAAGGCAGAAAAGAGTATGATGATGTGTTTCCAGGGACGCCGAGGACGCTGCTGATGATCGTCTTAGTAGATGCTATTGAATGATAAATATGAATGCAGAGCTCTGTCTGTGTTCAGGAAGGAAAGGCTGGCTTTGTGTTGCATAGTTGGAGAAAAGTTGGTTTTTGTACCAAAACTTGTTCTTATGATGTTCGTATAACAGTCATTAATGATCATGATGATAATAATGGTAATAGTCATAATTCAGTCCCTCATTAAAATATTTTCAAGCCGTTTTGTTTGTCTCGAGCTACGAAAGAAGACAATGTTTCAAAGTCTGCTGACTGAAGGTATCATTGTTTGTACAATTATAATTGAAATCATTTCTTAAAATTCCCTTCACAGAAAATCCTTCCCATTGTACATCAAATGGCAATGCGTCATTCAGCCAGCTCCTTATGAGAATGGGACTCGATGAAAAATGGGAAAGTCAACTTCAGACTGATTATTGTTATGGGCTTCTTTCTAAGTTCCGAGTTAGAACTGCGTTTCATTTTCTCGAATACGTTGGACCAAATTATAATGGCGTTCCAAACGAGCTTTCTTGTTCCATTCTTCGTTTTAAATTAATATGTAGCATGATTACCTAAAGAAATCTCATTAAGAACATCGAAATGCCATTGTCAATTCTGATTGTGACCACAATCAGTTCTCATATTATTTTTTGTATCGCAACCGTAAAATATTCCGAGGAACACGAAGTCCCTAGCTTTTGGATTCCAATTAATGTCGTATTCATAAGAATTACACTCCATACAAATTAACAAAGTATGCATTTATGTGGAAAGAAGTGAATCATAATTTCGGTTAAACTGTTCCTTCGAGATTTACGCTACTCCTTCAGTTAGTTGGTAGAAGCGTGTGTCTGCACGTCACAGGTTTAGAAAGAAAGAAGTGGAAAGTTTTCGTTTTCTTCAAGATAACGAAGATTCTCTCCGCTTAAGGTTAGCTTTCTCACTAACTGGCATTGGCATGATGATGGCATTTGAAACACACTTCGTAAAAGCAGGAAATGGGAAAGGAATAGACGAGATAAATGGCAGGGGAAAATTCATTAAGATCTCATTCATTTTCAATTGGATTTGATTGTGAGGATTGTCTGTGTAAATAATTTAGATCGTTAAGCTTGTTTTTTGCGCTGGCCTGTCATTGAGTACCTACCTAACTACTTTTTTTGCATTGACCTATTGATCGATTCTTTCGAAAGGTTGAATTGCTCCCATCTTCTTGGACACTATTCATGATTGGTTATAATGCTCTAATTTTTCATACTCACACCACACACACAATTTAGATGAAAACAACCTATATTATTGCTACGGATGAAGATGAAAACAAGTCAAAGGCAATGGTAAGCAAACCTAGGTGGGTAGGTAATGTAGGTAGGTAGAGCAGGATATATGTTTAGATACAAAAAAAATGGAAAAGGAAGCGTACCTCAATTTGGTTTCCATCCTGTAGCCTCATAATGCATTGTATTCTTTCCGGGGAGTACAATCAGTAAAGTCGCAAAATGAGTGAGCACGCAAAGGAGCATCAGGAGGAGGAGAAGGAAAGGATTCCATCCGACAAAATAGATAATCCCAGTGTTTCGTTAAACTTTTTCCAACTTGGAAGCGCGACTGACTTGAACTGATTAGAGAAGAAAAATGGTCATTAGTGAGCTGATACGAGATAACAGCGTAAAAAGATCGCAAACGGAAAGGTGATGTAAGTTATACATTGTGTAGGTACGTCCTAGTCGATCTGAATATATGGACAAGTATTATAGCACGATGTTATACTGGTATCGTTAACTACGTATAATGAATATACATTTCGTCATGATCATCTAAAAGGCAGCCTTAATTTATTGCATTTTTTACTTGTGTCTACGTTCTTTAAGTAATATATTAGTATAGCTTTCACAGGCAATATAAAATTCGTATCACTATCAAAAGTATTTTAAGCTCCCGTTGACTGGCTGGTTTATTCCTTGTGGAGGATTTTATTACTTTTACCGTGGCTACAGATATGCAATAAGATTTCTTCAGCTAATTTCCCGATTCCGGGATAGATTGGCAATTTACACAATGGCAACTTTATATGATAACGCTAACGACTACTCTCACACAAGTACTGTCAACATTTCGGGGTTTTAAAAATTACTTACCTTGTCTTTGGCGAAAACGTTTGGCATAAGGTTAAACAAGCCGATTTATATATTTTCAGATCATTTAGCCCCAACTTGAATGCATATTGATGGGTTAAGCTTATTAACAATAATTACAAAAATAACAAAAATTTGGATGAAGATTTAATTTTTCAGTTACTTAAATTACTTTCACTTTTGCTAACTCGAGACTTGCCACTCTGGTTGAACATGAATCTCCATCTCTTTTTTGCTTGACGATGCTACTGATAAGCACATGAGGACATTAGCGGAGACGAATGAGGTCTGGGTGTACTATACACGCTTCACTATGTTGTATGTAGATGAAAGCTCTCTTTGCAAGCTATATTGAGTTGATTCATCTAAGGAATATAAAGCCTGCACGAGAGTGATCATCACGAGGAGACAAATAAGTTCAAACGAAGTAATTATTCCCATAACTTCCTTCCAGCTATGTTCTACGTATACATGCGTACGTATAATGTATAGTTTACGATAGTGTCTCAAGGTTTAGATTCATATACCCTAGGTATTCATCTTGAGTTAATTAGATTTTTTTTCACCCGATTCCATTAAGGAGTTGACGGGAGTCCGGGGTCGTTAAATTAAGAAATTTTTAAGAACATTTCATCAGCTCATCAAGCTGAGCTCAGCTAAGTACTATCAGGAAAGAGAGAGAGAGAAGGGTATAAGAACCAAAAGAAAGAGCAAGAAAAGAAAGACGCCTCTGCTTCACGCTCTGAAACGTAAACGATTCTAGGGCTGATTGTCATGGTCGTTTCTGAAGGTAAAAATTGATTAATTAGAATGTCCCTCTGATGATACTGTGACCGGTGAGAAAGTAATTTTAGGAACTCGTTTCCCTCTATTATTTATAACTACTTTGTCGAAACGTATTAATATTGTAACATATTTTATCACCTTTCATATTTTATCAAGTCAATGATTATACAAAATTAAACCAGTTATGCTCGTTTGTTCTGAATCAAAAAGAGTGTATTTAAAGAGCTCATAGTTAATTTTCAAACAGCATCAATTAACTTAATTAATTTTCAAACAGCTTCAATTAACTTAATTAATTCGTAAATTGTATTGGGTTTATAAGGTTCAACATATGGATTTCCATTTTCCCATGCCTTTCGTGCATCCCTGTCTTGTTGTTTAATAGACTTCAATCTCGGAGGAAGAGGGAAAAAAATAAGCCTCCGTAAAAATAATTGTGCTGACATAAAAAGGATACGGCTTACATAAATGATTTGAACGGTGACCTACTTAAGACAACTCTTTCATGAATCTACTGTGTGGGATGAATATTACGTAATGATACTAATGATAATGACATTTCTGATTTAATTCTCTTGATAAAAAAATAAAAGCTCGATAAATATAGAAATAAATACTAACCTAGCTGTTCGCCAGCCGTATAGCTGTCTTAAGAAAATTGCTAGCGTCTGGTGGTTTTTATTTTAAACCAAAAATAAAAATGCCTATCATATAGAATTTTGTATTGGCCTGTAGTGAAAGTAAATTTTAACATGACAGTCCACCAACTCTGATGCTTACTTCCTACTAGCTCGTTTATAAATACCGTCAAACGTCCAAATACAAGTAGAATAAAAGCCCAAGGTTTGTGTTTTATGGTCGATTTCAAAGTATTTTGAGAAGTTTGCTATTGAAAAATATTAGACCAACAAATTGTGGCTGCTTTCTCCGCATATAATTTTCTTCTTTAGTACCGTCTACATTATTCCTCTCTCTCCCTTGTTTGTGGTGAAAATGCAAGGCATGTATACATACGTCATGAAGGTTCTCACAACCGAGAATCAACTCAAAAAGTACAACAGCTTCGAGCTAAGTAATAAAATAAGCTGCAAACTGTGTAAAAATCATGAAAATCCTCTAACAAACTCAATTTAAAAATGGAAATCATGGCTATTTTTCTCTCCTTCACTAGTGTCTGGTGTCGTCTTTTTTTCGCAGCCTCTCTTCCTTGAATGCCGAACTGATGTGAGTGTGAATAGTAATACGATAGTACTTTTCAGGCATTAATAGAAAAATCGAGGATATAGCATATAGCCAGCCTCATGAGGGAATAGGAACGGTGCGTTAGAGAAAATTCTGGGGTGGTGTGCTTTTTCATGCTACCGCACATATATCCGTAGTCTGTAACTAGTCAGTCAGTCAAACGGGTAGCAACGCAAGTTGCAATACTACTACTATTCCTTTCTGTCATGTTATATATCACATTCCTGGAGAACCCAACAGCAGCAGTACAGAACGTTGATAGTATGTAAGTTAGGTGTGTTTTCGGTGTATCAACATACATATATTTGAGCTGCACAAGTGGTTGTCGTCTGTTGATATGGCTGCTTATCCCATTTTGGCATTCCACCACTTCGTCTTCTCTGATGTTGTGAAATATTATTTGTGTGATGATGATGATGCTATGATGATCTTGATCACGTAGAGATTGGTTTCATTCGACTCCAATACAATCCTTCCCTCGTCCTTTAGAAACTCATATAAATACGACTGCAATGCACAGCGGTGTGCAAAGACATGACAGGAATCATTTTAGGTTTGTGACTCCGGCTTTTAGCTATAAATAAGATATGGTAACGCTGATGTGGATATATGTATATTCATTTTGTGTGCCACGTTTTCTAACAAAAAGCTGAAGAACGCCAGGTAATCGAAATTATTATTATTGGAAGCTACTGAGCAATATTTCTTCTCCGCTCCGCCAAATCACATAAGACAGTTAACATCTTGAGGAATTTGAAACATGCATTCTTTATTTTTATTTCTTCACATTCAAACTGCTTATCGTTTTATGGCAGAAATGAGAGGGCAGTGATTTCTCTTTATTTTAGTGTTTGTGTTTAGCAGAAACTTATCCAAGTTGCTTTCATCCATAAATCAACAATATGCAGTTTCATGAACTAATAGGCCAAAAAGCTTTGACGGAAATATAAAGCTAGCTGGGGATTTTATCCCATCACTTCAATGCTGCTAGTTGTAACCACATGTATACATTTGCTAACACCTTTCTGAATTCGTAGAATAAAGGAAACGTGCACAAGCATTACGGTGTGGTGTAATTTGTGTATATCTCCTATGAGAGCGGTTTGGGCTCATGGAATTTGAATCATTTTGTCACTTTCATCTTCAGAATGCTTATGTAGGGAGAAGTAGAAAATGAAAACTGATAAGGTGCTCTATATCCATCCTGTAAATGAAGTATATACAACATTTATATGGAAGGATGAAAGCAATTTAAATTCTAAATTCCAATGGGTACCTCTATTATCTTTGAACAAATTGATTTTTTTGCAAATTTTCGAGGTCTGCTTGCTTTCCATTTTTCTTTATAGATTTGCTGTGGTACACGTATATTTCAAGAAAAGAATCTCGTTACTTCCTTCCTACGATCAATCCAACCTCACTGCAATGTCTACTATGACAGTCAGACACGATTATACAAAAGCCATTGAGCCTTGCGGTGTAGAACATCCACTAGCGCAATAAATTAGTAAAGCTTTAAACTAGATTATAGTTAAAACCAATGTTTTCACAAGCAATTAAAGAAATTTACCTAATTTACATGTTACATACGTGCTCACTGGTAATTATGGGTTTCAAGCTTAATGAAATGATTTAAATACTGAAGTAAAATCACTGAAGTGCATACTGATTGATACATACCAAATGAAACTCCAGCCACTTGTTTATACATTGATACTAAAGAAATATAGAAAGTTCAAAGCAACCACTGAATCTAACACCCACTCTAGAGTAAGCGTCTATGAGTGTTTGCATAACGCGCTTGTTTCCTAAACTCGAACGTTTTTTTTTTGTTACGGGGCAAGTTAGGGACAAAACAGTTCCACTCCGCAGTACATTTGCAGTTTAATGCGCGGTTGCATAACACACTTTCACTACTTTTGTGGATAAGAAGCTGAAACGATAATATCGTTTACTTACATTTCCTTATTATTTCGATTACCAGTTTGGGAACCAAGTATACACACACAACTGAAGAGTATTGTTGCTCGGCTCTACTACTCCAAGTATTACTAGTAGTTTACTTGGTTTGACCGGATTCTCTATTATGATTATTATTACACTCCTTTATAGAGGAGGCTGCATTCTGTCTCCCGTTACGTCTATAACTTTATGTGTAAGTATGTACATAAATCGAAAGGAAGCTAAGTGAATGCCATGCATGCGTGATGCGTGCATAAATACATTGTATTCAGTAGATTTTCCAATAGAATATTGTATGTGGCGTTATATAAAATAGGAGAAAGAAAAAATCAAGGATTCTCAAGTTGACTCACAGTGTAATATATAATATTATAAGAATAAGCAAAGTCTGTTTTGGCGTGTCTCAAAATCAATTTGTGCTCACGCCTGATTGCCTTCAGTAATTGAATGCCGCTGCTGCCGACTTCGAATGAATATAGGAAAAGTATACGGGCAGGCATTCTGATGGCAGTAACCAGCAATGAAAGTATCCATGTGCGGAGCTCCAAGAGCCATAGCTGGTGCTCCTTCCTGCTACTGCTGCTGCTGCTGCTGGTAGCTGCATTTTATGTGTGTATGATGTACATGATGTTGACTCTTTTTTTACTTGGCTTGCTAGTGGTGAATGAATGGAAATGCCGAGGGTTTTGTGCTTTTGTATAGATGAAATATCGATAAGAACAGTCATGTTTCTTTTTTCTTTCTTTCTCATTCGCAACAACCCTTTTGCTACAGCTCAAGAACGTGCTACTCCTCTCAGTCAGGATTTTGTTTGTATCTCAGTGAACTGAAATTCACTCTCCATCACCGCGTTATTATCGCTGTTTATGATGAGATCCCAGCTTTCTTTTTCATTAATCATCGAATTATTCCAGTAATGTCACCAAATCAAAATGGATTTTTAGCCACCACAAGAGATCTATTTCTCGAGTTGCCGACTTGTTTACAATTATGGTAATTTTCCCTTGATGTCAAATAATTGAAAATTGGTTTGTTATTTCTAGATTCTTGTTTTTGTTTACCCAAAACTAGTTTCATTTGCTAAACTAAAAAGGAGAAAAACAGTATGACCTCCTGATGCTATTAAATAACTCGTAGGCTGATCGTAGGTGTGTTGTTTATAGTCACAATCAGTTATCATTGTTGCAACCTTGCAATCCTCTAACACATTGATTAAAAAATCATGATCACAAGCCTGAGGAAGGTTGGACTGTTTTCGTCCGGAAAGTAATAATGGGGCTAATAACACATCATATTATGTAGCAGCTATATATATGAAGATGAAAATTGGCAATTGTATTTGAATCCCGCTAAATTACGTCTGAGCAAGCAGGAGTCATCAATATTGATCAGAAACATTTGAGCCTTCGCATGAAAAAAAAACAAATCAAATGCCTCAACAATAATGGGATTATAAAAGAAGGGAGCCGAGAGCCGGGCTGGTTATTTGTGTAAGGGGAATTTGGATGAAAGATGAGGTCTCTGTATAATGAGTTTTTTAGTTGATATTGACAAGAGCACGTTGGGTGGCTGTATATGTATGTATAAGCAATTACTCAGGCAATAATTTGTCTCAACCCAGTCAGTCGGAGAAAGTGGTGTGGGAGCCAATTTAATTTTTGGAAATAACCCACTGACAAGAGATAAGTGGATGATTTGGGAAATGGTATTATGGGGCGAGTTTGTTGTAATAATCTTCCTGTTATTACCAGACCATTCTCCATTACTACTATCACTCTCAGACTGCCACTGAGTGGATATTAGGAAAGTGTTAGCAAGCAAAAGGCCATGAAAACGGCTTCGTCTTCATTCTTCCTTCAACACATTAGTTTTCTTCCGTATCTAAAAACTATGGCAGTCAACGGCAGAGCAAGTTAAAAGACAGCAACGACAAAGAGTAGAAAGGCGGAGGAGTAGAGGAAGAAAGATAGAACAAGAGATAGAAAGGAAAACCGCCTTGAAAACTCATCTCATGATGGAGCTTGAGCAACGATATTTCAGTTGGTTTTCCTGAGTCCTGTGGATCGTAAAAGGAAGTGAAACTAATTTGTGAGTGCTAACTACCCGTAACTCCTTGGAATGATCAGGCACCCTATAAGTGTATATAACACGCTCAACCTCTATATATCTATACCCTCAGCCTTACCTCTTGAATTGCCGCTCCGTTATACTTATTCACTATAGCCCGAGTTCGTTTATCTTATGTACTTTTGAAGTTGTAATGGAGACGGAGCGTTTGATATTGAGACTGTCGAGGCTCAGCCTCTAATATAGTACAAAAGGAGCGCGTATATTTACAGCAGTTGTGGAGCGAAATAATAATACATCTATAATGTGGCTAATAACCAAAATTTCTATCATACATATATGAGAAAATATGAAGGGAAAGATTGTCAGACGATGAGGCGGTGAAAGAGCCTCTGAAAATATAAAAGTTTTTTACTGTACGGATTATGTATGTATATAACGGGAGCCATTGCACTTTCATACGTTCATCGAGGTTTGTTTCATCTTGTTTCCCATCTTTACCGCGCCAGAAAGAGAAGGGGAGAGAGTTTTGTGGCAGAATGAATGGATTTTACTACTACACCAACCAACTTCTTTTTCGCTGAGACGATAAGTTTTAATTTTTGCGTGAGCTCTTGCAATCAATCTTGGAGAAAATGAGCTTGTGATCTGTTCGTTACTTTTGGAGAGAAAAGAGCTATTATAGAAGGTAGGCAATGAAGGATGTTTGAAAATCCTTTCCGATACTCAACTCGTCTATTTGTATAAACAGTATTAGCGTGAGGGGAAACTGTTCCGGCTCTCATCAAATGGCTACAAAATATATTTTGATATAAATGCTGACGATTACGATTGAGCGCTTGCCTATAAAACTTGCCCTGCAAAATCTGTCAGCCATTTTTATACCATTCACCGGGTCAATTTGGTGTCAGCTATTATAATCATATTTCAAACTTGGGTGCACATTCATTGCTGGAATCCATTTGAAAGTAATGTGAAAGCATTCAGACGCAAATGGCTTTAGCAGAGTTTAATTACTTTTCATCAAACACTTTGGCACAAACCCTTGCCAAAATTGTTTCTGAATTCATTTTGTGGCCGTTTTACCGTTGTGGATGCGTTAAAAATTAAACTAAAACTTTGCGTTAAGGTCTAAATTAATTGTTACGTTACACTACACCTGGGGTTTTGAGGAGAATGTTGGCATTAAAACACAAACACCCCAGAAATTTCTGTACAGTAGGACCCACTGTTCTAACAAATGAGGTGAAAGTAGACGGACACAGAAAAAACGGTAGTCACAAGCTAGCATGCAGCACAGCAAGCTAGCAAAAACAGAAGACGGGAAGGCAGTGCAGTGATTGAACGGATCATGGGTAGATGCACTACTGGGTGGCTGGATGGCAATACCACGTGTGAGTGAATTCCTCTGATCGCCTTCCTAACTCAATATACTAAACTAATTTTCCAGTCACGTCTTGTATAAGCTGTTTGTAACTTTATCATGAAATTAGAAAAAGTAGCAACAACGATGAAACCGACAAGATTGGAGGAAAAGGGAGACTTACGACGCTTACAAGATACGGACAGGCTAGCACCAGTATAAAATACGGAAGCGGAGTTGACGTGCGTGTAACAAAACTCTTTTTCCAATTTCCTATACACAATATATTACATGTATGGTGAGTCGCCCATACGTTCACGTCAAAAGTTACACATGTATGACTTCAACATTACTCCAAGATCAGAAAAAATACTTGAAGCAACGTTAAGACAGCATTAATAATAACAAAACAATGCTACAAACTACCTACACATAAACACAATCGAGATGTCGTGGAGAGATAGCCATTTTCATTGGGAAAAGAACACACGATAGGATCCCAGTATCAGTAGATATCTTCCTGCTTTCTCCGTTACTCCCTGTGAAATTGTGGGAGCGAGACTCTCTCTGATGTGAATGAAAGTGATCAAAAAGAGTGTATAGCATTTCTGTTGATTACTCTGATAATTGAAGATTTATTGGGAAATCCCTGTTCAGGAAACATGGAGTGGGTATTCTCCAAGAAGAATCATGGATGCGAGGTTGATAATATGACTGTTATTACTAGAAATGTACAACCTAATATCCATATCCATTAGGTGTACTATTACTATTTCTCAAATGTAATGAAGTTCCAAGGCATAGGAAACTGGAATCCGGATTGGCACGTAATCGTACTTGCTACACAACATAACCTGAGGGCTACACGTGTACTTATGTGTGACAAAGATACGAATGTGAAATTATTGGTTGGTGGTTGGGATTTTGCTGCTTTAGAATCAGAAATGAGAAACGTACTTAATTTTAGTTTCCAAAAAAAGACTCAAATCCTTAAAGAAACTCTGGGAAACAATTTTCAGTATTATCTTGTTAAGTACATCGTTGCTAATAAGCGAAAGTGTTTTTTTTTCGTTGAAATAAATTTAAAATGTTCCAACTTTAACGCTGAATATATATTTTTCTTTATATTTTTTACACTTCTTAACGTGTATAAAGGATTTACAGGAACAAGTCGGCATCTAGAATTGTGCTGAGCTGAGTTGTTTTATACGTTTTGTTTGTCATTTCCTACGTTAATTTGACTGCAACACGTTCACAATTATCATAATTTGTCAATTCAATCCCAAATGCTAGATAAATAAGTACGAGTTTTTGTATCCGACCATTCTCGTCGAAGCAAATTACGACTATAGTTAATCGTGTACGTTGTACATTTAATAATACCGAGAACAAACATGAGCTTTTTTTGAGAGACAAGAAACCATTTTCCATTTCTTTACCAATGACGACAATAACGTCATTCAGCTGTGTGCTTTCCTTAAAAGTTAATTAGCGATGACTTGAGTAACGTTACTTTCAACTTTATGAAAGCAAAAAGAAGGAAAATTAATTGGGTTGAGATACGAGCCGTTGCTGCTAACTGCGCCTCTAAGCAAAACAAGAAAAAGAGTACCACAAAAGTGAGACTGTTTCATAAATGAAGTTTTGATGATTTTTTTTTCGTGATTCATATTATTACAGATGTCTTTCAATTAGAGACAAAAAAATTAATTGATACAAATGCTTTTTAAAGATTTCATACTGCTTCAAATATTTACTCTGCAGTGAGTAGCAAAAATCAAGTTGCGTGTTTTGTTTTTTACTAAGCGCAAGTAATTAATTTAAAAGCGAGAGGAAGGTTAATGAGAAAGCGGAACAAAACCCAGCAAATGGACAAGAGGTTGTCATATTCCTGCTCTGAAATATAACGAGCTAATAAATGAGTTTTTACATTCTATTCACGACCTCATATGATATTGCATACAAAATTAAGCAGCAACTGCAGGAAAACTACATCTAGCTTGCCATCATCGTGATGATCTTTGCACAAAACGAACGGCAACCTGGATCCGAGCACATTATAAAAACGGAGCTCTCGTTCGTCTGCTCTATTTACGTATCCAGAGGAGAAAGGGAAAAAATTCATTAAAAGTTCATCGCGTATTCTTGTATATCAATATTAATTAGTATTGAGGGAGCCATTAGAAATTATGAGAGAGTTAATTGTTTTCGCTGGTTTTTTATGCAGGGGGCTTTCTTGATGAAGCATATAAAAATAATAATACACGATAAATTTAATAATGAAGGGAGAAAGAATGTCCTTGTTTCGTGTTATGAACTTCATTTTTTCCTCTGTGCAAAACCCGACAAAATTTAATTTAAAAATAGAGAAAAATCTGAGGGAAACCATAGCTGGCAACCACACTGAATACCTACCTTACCATCTTGCCTTTATAAATATTGAATACGGAACTACAGTTCAAACTGAAGTCAAACGATGTGTTACGTTAGGACTTCCGACGTAAAACAAACTTCATTCATTTGTCCTTGGAACTTGAGCTATTTAAAGGCCCCGTTTTCAAGAAATCACCGTTGTTCAGATTTTTATCTTGTATTATACAAATTACGGGGCTGCGTAGTTGAGGAAATTATATAAAGTTGCTTATCCAATCCATTTCATCGTATTGCTCTCATTCATTTAATGTAATGTGATGAATCATCAATCGATGGAGTATGAAACAAGTAATGAATTCAAGTGACTCAATTCTTCTTCTCCCACATATTATCCTACATTTTCTGCTCCGTGCGTCTCCAACGGCGAAGGGAATACAGAGAGTACATAGACTTAAACGTACAATTCCTCATGAAAATTTAGCGCATTCATGAGAAAAAACAATTTTCGGAAAAGGTTTTCAGAGAGGATTAGACGGCTTTTTGAAGATGAGCTGTTAACGGAATGCATCTATTCTTACATGTGCGTATATTCACACAGATCTAAATGGTATAAAGCACACCACTTCATGGCAATAGCAATAGCTGTCCACCATTTATATCTGCTCTGCTAGCTGCGGCGTGTTAAGAAGACTCGTGGATCTTCCGTGAAATAAATTTAGGCTATGTTCCTCAACTGATATGAGATTGACAATGGAGTTGGAGGTAACAGGATGGAAAGAATACTTTCGGTTTCAGCATACAATCATCATCCATTTTATGCTCGAAATATCGACATGTGTAAGTACATGCTACCAAACACATAAATGCGAGCATGATATTAGAGAGTCGCATTGGGTAACGAAGATTCAGTCCCTGCCTTTGGTTGTTGGGTTTGCTTGACATGATGCATAAGTGTAATTTTTACTTTTTAAGCAAAAGCACTCCCATCCAACAAGTGCATAAATTTGCAAACAGTCCATTGCAGTTTCATTTCAGTATCCATCTTTAGAGTCTTATCACGTGTGTAGAAATTCATACACATGGACTTTTGTGAGGCTTTGGCTAGCTTTTTATGTTGCCAATGTTTCACCAGAGTTGTTAGAGATTTCAATGCATTTTAACTAACGCTTCTTGATCAGCCCAATATTAGCCACCTTGCCAATGACAACTTTCAAATTGGAATCACAACGTGTCAAAGTTTTATTTTTTGCATGTAGCAAAGCTTTATGGTAAAAAATTTAATTGTCTCAAAATACCCCAGTCTGAGTAATGCAATTAAATTGAGATAATTTGTCATACATTAATCCAATTTTCATTTCCTAACAACCTTTATATAATAAGAAGGTAATAATCACCGAATATTTTATAATTTGGCAATGATCTCATGCTTCCTACCGAAGCTGTGTCAATGTTAAATCCGAGTAAAATCGTTTGCCCTCCTTTTTGCTATTCTCCAGCACTACCGGGGTATTGATATTGCCGCGTGGTATTTCACCTCCTCCTCTGCCCTTTTGACAAGTGCCATTTCTGACAAAAAGAACAGATTTTCATCATGAAAATAGCTCTCTTTTCATGACGTTCGGGGTACGAGACGTTTCAGAGTTGTCGCTTGTCAGTTCCCAACGTACATAAAAATAAAGCGGCCCCCTGTATTGAAAACCCTATATATATTCTGCCTCCTACGAATCGGCATGTTATGTCCCACTAGGTGAATAAATTAGGTTTCAATTTTTATTCAGACATTGAACCTTTCGAAATGGAAATGTTTTGTGGAATCGAAATCAAAATAGTAAAAGGTAATTTTAAATCTTTCACCTTCCCCAACCGGAGAAAGTATACCCGAACCTCATGTCATCATGTACAAATAATCATATAGAAAGGGCTCTCAATGGAATCTATCAAATAGAAAAATGAAAGGATTTTTGTCTTTTATTTCGTCTCATACAATCTACAAATGTAGCTACCTTGATTTGACCAGAATTTGCTCAAGTGGAAAATTGAATTTTCTTGCAGAAATCACAAAAATGAAATGTGAAATGGAAGAAAGTATACATGGATTTTATTTACCTTCTATATACCAAAACCATTGGAACTATGGCTGTGCTGTGGCGCAAATACTTTTAGTCGTAGAGTCAACGTCCGTACGTACAACAGAGATATCAATGCGATGCATAGTAAAGGGACAACAATAATTCAGGAAATTACTTACTTAACTAAAAAACAATATGTGACTGGTAAAAGCATGGAGGCAGGAAGAGTCAGGTTGTGAAAGAAAAATACACTCACTGACTCTCTCTCTCTCTTGAAGTATTTGAGGTGAAAAGAAAAAAATCACGAAACTGGTATAATCCATAAACGTCTTGAAAAGAATTTTTCCCTCCACCATTATATGTATCTCTCCCCTCAAGATACATGGTGTAGTAAGGAGAACTAGATGAATTGTTTTCGCTCAGCATTATGAGCAAACAAGTTTTTATTTGGTCTTTACTTTATTTCCGATGTTGTTATTGAGAACAGTCTCAAAGAATCAACTGGCTCCCTCCGAGTTCGAGAAAATAGAGAAGGTGAATTTATATGTATAGAGGTCCATAGACAGATAATAATATTATGTCTGTGTGGAATTTAACTTTGTTGCTGTAAGACGAGACATGAAAAGATTTTATGTATTGCTCGCTTTTCACCGAAAACGAGCTGGATGGAATGAACAAGGTTGCATAGCACACTTTTTCGGAGCGAAAGATACGACTGGAGCAAAGAGGAAGCAGAAAAGAGAGTGAGAGACCAGACACAGTGACGACGTGCATAAGTCAACTCTTTAAGAAGTATAAAATACTATTGTACAACAAAAGGAGCCCAACTGGTTTAGTTACACGTACAGGGACAGATACAGAGTAGACACTGACTCTCTTCAACAATCATCGAGAGGGATTTTTCCTTCAGATATTGTAGAAACCCAACTATAAAATGTACCAGTAAACCATATATTTGTACACAGTATACACCGTTATTTGTTCCCAGCACTCCTCGTCTCATCCTCAGTAAGAAACCGCCCGAGCTGGGACCGGGCAGATTTGGGAGAATAGAATCACAGAGGTATGTACGATGTACCCATTTATTCCATGCCGTGCTCTCATTCTTTTGCCCTTCTCCTCTCCTTCTCTTGAAGAAAGTTCTACAAGTAGTTTGTGCGATTATGGGTAACATTGCCATCATCATCACACCGTTGTGGATGCTGGATGATGGGACCAATGTATCGCAGCTATACAGAGGCAACATCATTGAAAATAATCCGTTTGGTGTACATAGCCAACTATAAGGAATCACAGAGTCCATTTATTTCCAAGTTGTCGTCATATCCGTCAAGTCCTGTAGAGTTTACATTGGTGTAAAAACTAGCTACCCAAAAAAAACTCCGGATATTGCGTTCTCTTTTAATGGAACACATACATCCGATTACAATCCGGATGGCTAGCATTGCACGGTGATATGTGAAAGGTATTGACATGCCGTCGTACTGGAGCTTGGCAGTGGCCATAATACGGTTCAAAAAGGCTCAAGTGATAGCGTGACTTTACTACACCGTTTATTTCGCATTTATCCAAGGTTTGAAGCCTTGCAACCAGGAGAAACTACATTTGATGTTGATGCATTGAAATCTTTTTTTTAAACGTTAAAACTGCTTGAAAATATGTATGCATAATAAGCTTAAGCGCAATGTAAATTCAATACTATGGTCTCATATATTAATTGAAATTTAAGCAAGCAAAGATGATCAATTACTTTCTTTTGTTTATTTCAGCTCTGAACACAACAAGAACCAATGCAACCTGCAGTAACTAAGTTCATCCTGAAGTTAGGTATCCAGTAGTCACATTTCCTCCGCGGAATGATAAGCGTGAAATGTCCAGGAAACACGAAAATTGTGGAATAAGTTTTCGAAGTGAAAAAATGCATTTCACGAATTCATTTCACAAAGTTTTCCCGAGCCAGTACGCACTGCAATCTGCGAAAATTACGATGTTGCATACTATAAATAACATA
>JAQGAP010002045.1:0-16698 GCA_034697805.1 Orchesella bifasciata | reverse complement strand
TAAATGATATACAATACAATACGATGACGGAATACACACTGATGTATGGAAATTATAGTTGAAAAATGTCTGGATTGCGATGTAATAGAATGTCTGAATATAGTGTTGTAGCGCTGATTGAATGCAATTGGGGCGAAGCCCAATCCATGGCATCTAGTATACCTAAATGGAAAGGAGAAACTATTGTGATTGTGATGCTTGTGTTCCTTCGAGTTGTGTAAAAGTAAACATAAACTGTCATCTGATTTCTCCTCTAAACTGTAGTCAGGTATGTAATTAGAAATTAGTGTAATTATCTTGGATGATTTTGTCAGTGAACTTACAAGTAGTTGTTTTAGTTTTTGGACCAGATTCAGCCTCCACCACCGACGGAGGAGTAGGTGTCTTCAGGGTGCTTTTGGAAATTTGGATTAGCTATTTAATTGGAATTCGTGACAAATTTTCTATTTAACGAGACAGTTACTTTTCGATTCTTTAGAATCAATCAGAGTTGTGCAATGAAGGTATGTTTGGCATCATGTCATAAATCGTTTTCTGGAAACTAAATAAATTTGTAGTTAATTTTAACGATTCTGGTGACTATTCTTGGTTTTAGGCAGTTATCGTGGTTTCAACTAGAAAAATGTAAAAGCGAGGTGCAAACGGTTGGAAATCTGCAAACAACTTTTTCAAGTTTATGTAAATCAGCTTCATTATGAAAAAGTATCAGCAACTTTTGATCGTCTCCCTTGGGCTAGTCAGCTTCATCTGTTTTCTAATATATAAGCACGAATACGACCGACTTCGAAATGTTCTTGAAGTGTTAGAGGTATTTGGTTCTCCTCCTCCCCGCTCTCGTCCCCTCGAAGTCAATCAAAATCCGGGAGGGTTGATGCCAGGGTCAATCAACGAGCTGAATTTGGGACAAGGTGGCAACCATTATGAGGGTAACAAGCAAGACCAATTTGACGATGCGTTCATCCCCAAAAATGGGCACGGAGTGAGACCCCCGGATGACCACGATATTATACCTGGGGATGACATCAAGGTTAATGAAGGTGGTCAAGGTCAACATAATAAAAATGGGAATGTGATTCAAAATCCTATCGCGAATAGTGGGGAGGTGATGGACAATATTATTGATGACGGGGCTGAGGGTAATGGGTTAATTGGAAAAATTGGTGCTTCGAAAGTAAAGAAGATGGTGCAGCGTCAAGAAAGCATTTTTAAGGAGAGACAGAAAGTTCGCAGTGCGTAGTGAAATTAAGGGTGTGTTTGTTATCGTATGATTAAGTTAGTTCAGTTCTTGCACTCCTTCTTGGTGTGTTGTTGTGTATATAAGTAGTAACCTCCTCATTTTGTTAAAAATTATTTACGGTTTAAATTTGTTAGTCCCATGATATCACAGTGGGTGAGACAGAGACAGAGGAGGGCAAGACACACGAAACTGTCTTGATATAACATTGCCTTCAACGGCTCAACATAGGCTAAGTATGTGATTTTACTACACAATGCATTTTTGAGAGATTAGCAAAAGATTCAAGTGCAGCCACTTAACATTTATAAATCGAATTATTAATGAATACAATCTTAAATATAAAAAGTAGTTCTCATCATGATCATAGCTCGGAACTTTTTATATTATTACAATCAGGTAGGCAGACAATGGTTGTAAGGTATGGTAGCTATTCCATAGTGTAGTAACCTTTTTGGCAGCTCCTTGATTGCCCGTTTTTACATTTATAGTGTAAATCGACGACAATAATAATCGTGACTTATGGACTTGTTTAATGCGATAGTTGGTCTTTTGTCATAATATGTCGTGTTGTTAAAGTGTGGTTGACTTTGATGTTGATGCATCGTGCCAAATAAAGTCTTTGTATATCTACATAAATATAAAGAGAGATGAGTTGATTTTTACTCTGTATCTATGTATGATTCTTATTATTCATAATTCGAATTATTAAATTCTTGTTAAGCTAATTATACTTCTCAATATGTTAATTGATATTACAAGGTTGCATCTGAAACATAAGAAAATGATTTGCATTTCCTTGAGCGTGTGTTCGCAGGTTGAAGCGTTAGAACTTTGCCACAGATCCAGGAAGATTAACTAATGTTAGCCAAAATGAACCTTTGTTATGTTATGCTCGATTGAAAATAAATATGAGATTTTTGTATGATCAAGTATTAAATGGTCGATATAACTTCATTTTCATTAATACGATACGATTGTAGTTTTATTTCGGAAACCACGACCAATACATGAATATTCCCTTCATAAAAAGTTTTTACGTAGCAATGATAGAACTCCTTAACCGTTAATACAGCACAATCAACATAGAAATAACAGCCAAAACTAACAAATAATCAGCTGCTTAATTGTACATCTTAGAAATAATAGAAATAGAAATAAGTAGACAAATTACAGTACACATATGTATTAATTTAGTACACAGGGTTATTATTTCACACTTGTAATTTTTTTACTAAAAAAATGAATGACTGTACTTATCTGAACTTTCAACAATACACAAGAGTTGTTCATACATCTTTACACCACAAAAAATGTAAAATCTCTGCAAAAAAGTAACTACAGTTTACCGTCCTCGTACGATGAATTAATGCTTAATTTTTTGAATCAAAGCAGAATTAGACAGCTTAGCAGATTCTACTGTCTGCGATTTATCAGTTAGTTCCGTGTTGGGGAACAAGGTTAAGACGTAGTTTGTTGCAGCGTACTGAGGTCTTGCTCTGTAAAACAACAAATAAATGTGTAATTATTGAAGATTGAAGTTTGCAGTCAACACTAGTGTTTGACAACCGGCAGTAACTTACAGGTTTATGTAGCTATGAAGATCATTGACGGTATGACTGGAATTGAACCGGGCAACCAGACGAGTTCCATCAGCAAGTCTAAACTGGATATTTGATGCTGGAGCTCCATCCGCCAATGGAATTTGCTGCCTTGCAGCATTTTCGTTAGCCTGACGATCAGCGTCATTTAAGGGAGCTGTTTGACCAACAGCAACTGGCGATGGACTGAAAATAAATATATGCGGAAATTAGAAATGTTATTACTCATAAATACATGCAGAATTAAACATTAAACAGAACACTTACCTTCCTAATGTTTGCCCTTTCCCAGTAAATGCCGCAACAGCGTTCCTTTGTGGAACATAGTCCTCGTGCCTTTTATCTTCCATAGTCATTTCGATTTCTTGGCCTTGAAATTCCCGAATAAGTTCTCTTGGAACTTCTCCTCGTTTTACTGACACCAAAAACTCCATGTTTGAAGGATCCTGATAACTCCTTAATGGACCATTGTTGACTGTGAAACCTTGGCTCCATAGTCGAAGTACAACTTCACGAGACTCAGTATTTGCATTCGAGGATGATGAGCTGGTAGCACCAACAGCTCCTCCAGCAGCTTGGGTTTCCTGGGTGTCTCCTAATTTATATCCTGCGCCAGAGAAAGCACCTCCTCCTCCGGATGACCTCTTCTTAATCATTTGAGGTGGACCTTCAACCTCTTGCGCTCCGGCTCTATTTTTTTTTAGAAAATCGAAGGAAGTTCGTTACGGTGGGTAATATTCCAACAGTAACAACAACATTAACTTTAACTAGATTTTTCAAATATTACTCTCTAGCTTTCTTGAACATTTCTGCGACAAGCTCATCACGTTTGCGAGGAGGTCCCAGCACTTGCTGACCGCTTGATTGTGAGCCACCAGCATAAAAGGCTTGTCCTTTCTCATCTTCATCCGAACTTTCATCCTCTGATTCTTGATTTCTTAAAGCATCCAGTGTCATTGGACCAGTTCTATAGTTATAATTACAATATGTGAAAACTGACCCAAACCTCACTTCAATGCACCATGTATGTACTTTACACGAAGAAGACTTGAATCCAAAATAGGTTACGGGATTCCGTCCTCCCCAAAAACTGAAATATTACCTTTGCGCAGGCTGTTTCTTCGGCTTTTTAGTCTTTGGCTTTCCTCCTGAAGCTGCTGAAGGTGGAAGTCCACCACTTGCCATCATAGACTGTAGCATTCCAGCCACGTTTTGTTCTATTCGTTGCCGAGTTTCAGCATCCACCTCCGGATCCGAATCTTGATCCTGCACCATCGCATCCTGATCATTTTCCTCTTCATAAAAGCTCTGTGTAGCCAACTAAAAAAAACCATTTCACAATAATTAAAAACCGAAACCAAGACCTCCAAGAGCATCTTCGAAAAATGTCTAACGATTTAACGATGCACAAAAACAAATATAATAATTATTATTCAAAGCAAATTATAATTAACTCACCTGAAGTTGCCATCCTGATGCCTCCAAATAAAACCGTGCTCTCTCCGCATCCACCCCCGTAATGTCACTGAACTGCGCGACTAACTCGTCGTGTGACTGCGACATTTCTCCTACAAACAAGATCCAACCAACAATTAAATTATCTCCAATTTAATAAATAACTTGTGAAAACAGTCAACTATCAGATGTTTACTACTACCTAAATATCCAGAATTGTTGAAAATATACTACAATTCAACGTGAATTTGTACAAGTTAGATAAGATAAGTCTCAGAACTAAATTTGCCAATAAAGAATTACTGCAACGCGTGAATGAATATACGAAACTACGAAGAACAAGGGACGTGAACGAACGAACACTAAATATTTGGGTTTTTGTTACGAACGAAATGACAGGGCGATTATTTTCCTGCTGCTGCTGCAAAGCAAAGCCCAAACGTAAAGGTCGAAAAGTGTATCTGTCTCAGTCAGCCGGTGTATTACGCTCAAGTCTCACCAATCCTACAACAGACCGCTCCATTTGAAATGCATTTGGAAACAAACTGGCTCTGCCTTTTTGAGGTGTTTGGCTTCTCTCTCAAAAAGCAGATTTTTTGTTTGTTTGGGATCGATGATGTAGGTAAACAACATGAATCTGTGAAATGATAAAAAGTGTTTTCATGTGTTATTAGGTCTGTTTGGATGCATGTCGATCATTTAAGTATTTTGGTTAGGTTGTAGTTAAATATTCGGGATAAGAACTGGTTGTTAGTTTCTGACGGTTTCATTCAACTCGTCGGATCTTCAAGATGAGTAACATTTACATTCAGGAGCCACCTACGGAAGGAAAGGTATTGATTGATGTCTTTTGTCGCATTGGATTGAAGACTGTAAGAAACATTAATGCTTATCTTGTGATCGCTAAATTACACATTGGTATTTAGGTATGTCTGGAGACAACTGCTGGGGATATTGATATTGAACTGTGGTCTCGGGAAGCTCCAAAAGCATGTCGGAATTTTATCCAGTTGTGCATGGAAGGATATTACGATGGAACAATCTTCCATCGGCTTGTGAAAGGATTTATTGTACAAGGTGGCGATCCAACGGGCACCGGCACGGGTGGAAACTCCATTTGGGGTAAAAACTTTAAGGTATTGGACTAGTATAGAATGGAAGTAGTGGATAATCCACTGTGGATTGTAGTATAGAGAGTTATTTGGACGTGTTGCTAATTGAAGACCTGGTTGGTGGGTTTTTATTGTACAGGATGAATTCCATTCCAGATTGAGATTCATGAGGCGTGGATTAGTGGCAATGGCAAATGCTGGAAAAGATGACAATGGTTCACAGTTCTTTTTTACACTGGGACAAACGCCAGAGCTCCAGAACAAGCATACGATATTCGCCAAAGTTGGTGGGAATACCATTTATAATATGTTAAAATTGGAGGAAGGTTTAACGGACGAAGTAAGCAAAAATGATAAAAAAATTTAATGACAATGAATTGTTTTGCCGATTTCTCAAAACCCTATATTCGAATATTTCAGGATGAAAAACCTTTGTATCCGCATAAAATTGTTAGGGCCAAAATCCTTAGTAATCCTTTCAATGATATCGTGCCAAGGGAGACCATTAAAAAGGTCAAAGATGACAAAAAGGATAAAAACAAGTCAAAATCGGCAGCGACAAAGTACACAAATTAAAAAGATTTCTTGTAAAGCGATTGTTTTACATTTAGTTTCATTCCACTTGCAATACAGATCAATTTTTTTTTTTTTTTTTCAGAAACTATAAACTTTTAAGCTTTGGTGAGGAAGCAGAGGAAGATGAAGAAGAAGTTGACGAAGTGAATAAGAAATTTTCTGGCAAGAGTAAGTCCAGTCATGATTTAGCCAAGGATCCCAAACTCAGCTCACAGCCTGCTCTGGAAACCTCTCCGTCGAAAAAGGATAAGAAAAAATCCACAAAAGAGTCAAACTCTGATGAGGACGGTCCAAGCGATACTGAAAGAAAAAGTAGGAGGAGTAGCCAAGCTGATGAAAGCGACGAAGATGACGATAAGAAAAAAAAGTAAGTTATTTATTTTTAGTGACTGTGACTGATATAAATTATATTGTAATCTTGCTATTTTGTTTGTGTTGACTCGATAGAAAAGATAAAGATGTCCAATCTATTCGGGATAAACTAAAACGAAAGGACGAAGCAGCGGTGAAAGCTTCTACAGCAAAAGCTATTAAGGAATCTTCAACATCTAGCAATAAAGACAAGGAATCGAAAGCTGATGATGAAGACAACGAAGAGTATTATTTAGGCAAAGATGAAAAGTTAGAAAAACAGCGCAAGTTGGATGAAATTCGAAAGGAATACAAAGATTTAAGAAGATCGATGAAAAAGGAAAAAGATGTAAAGGAGGAAGAAGCTGTCAAAGCGAACAAGGAAGCTGAAGAAAAGGCTGCGAAATTAGCAGCCGAGAACGTTGTTGTGAAAGAGTATATGGACGAGCAACAAAAATACAAAGAAGTCAAGGCAAAGGCACCGAAGAAGGAAGATAGGGAGGCGCAAACATTAGCGTTACTAGCAAAGTTCAAAAGCAAGATTGAAACTGCAAAGGAAACTTACACTGACTCAGAATCTAAAGGAAATTTGGAAGAGGGGGAGGAAGAAGAGGAGGAAAAACCTGATGATATTTCATGGTAAACTCATTTCAAGAACCAGCATGCTTAATTGTTTAAATTTTTTTAAATTTTTTTTTGTTCTTTCAGGCTTGCCAGAAAATTGCAGAACGAAAAACAGGGAGAAGTGCTCGCTAAGGATGCTAACACAAAGTCTGATGATTGGTTTGATATTCATGATCCTAGAAATACTTTGTCAAAGAGAAGACGTGAGCAGAGCAAGCAAGACTCTAAAGAGAAGAAAAGAGCTAGGATAAATAATTAACGATATCACCATCTATTTATGTCTTCAGTTGTTATGTAAGTGTAAGTCTGATTGAAATTCGTTGTATTAAAGATGTAAGTACACGAGTGTTTAGAATTAGAATATTATTGAGTATACTATTTTGCAAAGCAAAGATGTTTTAAAAAGAACGTGCAAAATACACGACATGTTGATTATCCGTATTATTTTTATGCAGTGATGCAGTGCATACAATAAAAAATTTAAAGATTAATTCAAAGTGCAGTCTGTCTACGTAGTTCACTCTCTTTGTTAAGTTATCATAAATGAAAATGGACATCGGAACTTTGAACTTGGGAGGAAATCATATTCGCTCATTTCCCAGTTCTGAACGCAAAAACAAAGCAAGACAAAGTTGCAAAAACGCTTACGCATATGCATAGCATCGCGTCTTGTGATGCGCTGTTATGCGCTGGATATCTTGTTCTGTATTGCATGGTCCTTTTAGGTTAGGTATGAAATTGTATAGAGTGCAAGGATACTGTGATTGTGATGTGATGACCAGTTTTTTCTTTACTTATGTCCTTGCCTTATATTCACATCTTGAATGCAATGCATATTCATGTTATACAATGTATATGAATTTGTGGCTTGGAGTCGGAATAGAAAACTGAGAATGTCAGTGCAGTGTGTTGTTGTGGCCTTTTTATCTGATGATTGAGAATTAGTTGGTAGTTTCTTGTGTCATCATCACATAGCATTGAAAGTAGCTTTGTCTTTTCATGTTTCATGTTGCTTGGTTCTCGGTTGTTGAGCTAATGCTTCGCGTGCATGACATGCACTGACGATAGCGAATTTGATGCTTCACTTCTATTTCATTTCATAAGGATCAGAGATGAAGATGTAAAGAACTCAAACAAGGTGTACCTAAGTAATGTTGTGTTAACGCATAGACGCTTTTGGTAAAGGAAAAAGTTCAGAAGCGTGCATACGGATGGATCATGCTCGCATCTCATCCCATACGCACTAGCATGCATTCTAGCATGGTTTTGAAATGTTTTTGTTTTGGACTCTCATTGTGTAGTCCTTTGAGGAGAGTACGTAATATATTGACACAACTACTGCGCTGCGATGTGATGATTTGGTGATTTTGAATTGGAGTAGAAATAGAAAACTTTTAACCCAGTACAAATTCATTTTGTATTTTTTGTTGTTACTTTAATGTAATCTAATATATTCATCACAGAAATCAGTGTGGGGTTCATAACTGTTGGAAAACTATCGCTCAGGAAGATTTTCAATTTGAGCAAATCGGACATCTAAAAGTCACTTCGGGTGTTCTGTACTTCAGTCCAACAAGTCTTATCATCAATGTACTAAAAAATATACATGCATAGAAATTGCATAGCATGCAACTATAACTCTGCATATCTTATTGTGAAGTTTCTACAAAAGCAAAAGTTTCAAGGACATCATGATGCAGATGCTCATATTTAAACCTACTTTGTGCCCTAGCATGTTATGGGTACAGAAATATCAACCATAAGTTGTGGAGACAAAACAGTTCGATTTCAATACATGTCCACATCTCCTAAAATCAGTGTGGGATCAACGATTACAAGGGCGTAGGAAGAGAAATTCATGTCATGAAAGCACGTTCTAGAAAAGTGACAGCATTTTTAATGAACGGGAGGTCGAAATGAATAAGAGCTATGCAACTCAAGGTTTGTTATAAAAAATTAATCCTTTCATAAGAAAACTGCCTGGGACAATAAAATCCACCCTGGCGATTACGATTAGTTCCTTTGTGAAGTAGAAGTTAGCTATATTATACACTTCCAGGAAATTTGAAGATTCCGGCGCATAAAATATTGTGTGTACGTGCAGCCAAACTTTTTGACAAAAGGGAAGTGATAACTAAAAGTTGAGTACAACATGACAATAAAGACTAAAGCATCGCTCGAATGACGAAGCTAATTGAGAACAACTACTGGAACTGCAAAATCGAGATGTGCATACATCAAAATTGTCAATGAAAACACGTTTTATCGCCTTGTTTTTCTACGTTATCAGCCCACATATCGAGTACTGAAACATGTAACAAAGTTTACTCATGCATTTATATACTACTCCATGCCTATGCATTTATTGTGTTGAAATGACGTTGATTTAAATGAGCAACTGATTAATCATATTTTTAAAGATTTTAACTGGAATATTTATGTCGCATACAGCAAACAAGGTTTAGAAACAAGTAAATTGCACCAATCTCTCAGTCTCAAGCTGGCACAGAAGCAGACTGTATTGTATCGTCAATTGTGAACACGTGTACACTTCCTCTTCAGAAAAAAAATTTGAACAGAACATGAACAATACTTGTCATTTATACATGAATATGCGCAATATTGAAACAGAAAATTAGGAAATCTTAATTGTTTTACATTATTAAAACTGAGCTACACGAAGAAAAATTCGAGAAAGTCGTGTTGTGTAGATCTATTACGTTTCATTTAAGGAAAACTGAATTAACTGACCACGTGCTTTTTGACTTTATAACAAATAAGTGTGAATAACTTCGTGCCAACAAGGCAGAAGTACATAACTGACGCTCGTCTTAAATGTAAGTGAAATGGCAAGTTCGTATGGAAGCTCAACATTTGCAAGACCCCCTGGAATCCCTACATATCAGTATCATTCTCCAGGTAAGAATAATAAAAATGCATGAGATCGGGCTGGGTAGACTGGGGATAAGCGAAATCCTTTATAGGGCTCAGTTTTACGTAATGCTGAGCTCTTTCACGGATAACCTCACACAAGGTTGAAGGCGTGTATACAGAATACAGATATACCACCAGAAATGTTTAACAAAGGGAATTATTATATGCGCAGATAAAATTCTTATCGTTTTAAAACTCCTGATATGATACATTTAATCTGTATGCAATGCTGAGATAATTTCCCATGTCTCAAACGCCTTTTCATTTTCACATCGCTTTTTTCAAGCTAAAATTTCAGTTCAACTGAATTTGCTGTAGCTGCAGTTTTTCATAAAAAACTTAAAAATGTAGATACCAATTTTTCTCTTGGAAATTTACTATTTTGAGCTAGTTAATTTTTGTTTCAAATCGACAAAAACTTCCTTGTGAGTATTTACAATGAACAAACCAAAAAGAGTAATAATTAACCCAGAAGAGTATTTTTCCTTACACTATTCGTCCTATAAAATTGGGAATAGTACAGGGTTTTTGGAATCTGGTAAAAGTTTAAGAATGTTAAATGATATGCGAAAGTGTTTGCTGTGATTGAAACATATTATTTTTCATTCTACCAGACGGCCACTCAAAATGGAAAGGACCAAGGAGAGTGTGCATATTTTGCACGATGGCCATAGTTGTGCCATCCCTACTCATTTCTATACCACTTTTGATGAGATTTGTGATTTACGGATCCAGTTCTTACGTTATTCATCCCTCAGATATGAGAGTTCTGGATGAGAGAATTTCAACCATTTGGTGTGAGGTGAGTATAACCTGTTGATTGATACAAACTATTTTAATGTAAATGTTTGTCATCAAATGTTCGCCTGCTTCACTTCCTAGTAAATAATAATATTTCCATAGCCTATATCTTCCTCACATCACGGAAAAGCTTTTGGCAGTGTGTCAATAGTGTATTATGACAGTTCAGAACTTACGAAGACAAGACTATTCATAAGTATTGGATACGAGAAATATTAACGAGTGTGTATCAAGTAAGAGTGATGAACAAGTTCATCCACCTCCATGGTTTATTTGCCCATGTACGATATTTTCTGACTAATACGTACACGTGTAAATTGCTATTGTGTTATAGATGATGTTTGCCTTTGGAAGTGAAACTTATATATAAGAAAAGTAGGCATGGAAGGCAAAATCTGTTTTCGACATGCATATTACGATAATACGAAGACTATATTAAGATTCATTCTTTGTTTGTATAACAGGAAGAAACAGTTCGCATGAATGCGTCTTTCACAGCATATGTAACAAACGGGGAGCCAAATGTGTTCGATACGCCCACTACTTTGACAGTAGACCAAAACATGAAGATTCCGGATGATCAAAAGGAATATTGGGGTCTGTATTTATTACCTGGATCCACGTTCCGAGTACGAACTTGCGCTAGGTAAACCTTCTTTAAAGGTAAACTGCTCATGTTAAAAAATGGACACAGTATTAATGACAACTATTTACTTAACTTTAGACATAAAGGTGGTACCTTTCTTATCGTCCGTGGAAATAAACATATGAAATATTGTGCCTATGTGGGAGAGGCCGACTCTGCAGGAAAGTCTGATGAAGTATCAGACTCAACCTCAGTGGAAGTCAATGCTAGATTCAGAAATGGTCAAGTTAAGTTTACAGTAGGAAACTCGAAAGAAATCCAAAGGTCTCATGATGATTTAACTATCCTATCAAAACTAAAGAGTTATCTTCAGACGCATCCCAGCAACCGGGATAAGCTTCAAAAGACGTTGGAAGATTGGATGCTGCTAAACAGTAGTAGCACTGAAAATTCAACAGTTCCTGAAATACCAGTTACTGTTACAGCTCTTCTTCAAAATGAAACTGATGCTGAGCCCCAGCAGTCCAACCCAGGTTCACTAGAACACGGAGTAATCCACCGAAGTCGGAGATCCATTGATGTGAGACCAGACACAGAATCAGGAGAAAATGGGGCATTTGAAGACAACTCCATTTTGGAGGACGAGGAGCCTCGAAAGAATTTATCAGTTGTGGATCTCAAACCCTTTCAAACTCCAGATTCTATTTGGAAGGAGCAACACAACCAACATTCGGGTGTCCTAAATGACACCCTGGATCCAAATGACGGATCTCAGTCAGAGTCCGAATCTAGTTTCTCGAGCAGTGAAGAAGCGTTACTTAAATGTGAAGGTGTTATAGCAAGTTTCACAATACCCCAAGAAGATGAGTGCACCAGTAAGGGCAGCTATGAGGATCTCAATTTAACAAAGAATCTTCCAGGGCTGGAGACAAATGTTTATGAGTTTATTGTTCAAGAAGGGGACTATTACTACTTCATTTTTGGGTCGGAGAATGAAAAATATACAAATTCTATACGAGCAAAGTTTGAACTGCAAAAAATGGTTTATAACCTTCCGGAAGCATTAAAAAATTGCACGGATGTTATGGAGTGTCAGATCTCATTTGGTTTTGCATCGTCAGAAAAGGTAGTAAATTTTTAATACTAATTAATACGCACGTATGCAAAGAAGAAGCGTGTTGCAGTATTAATATTTTTTCTTTTGCAAATAGGTTGTTATAAAGGTACCACAGCCACCACCCGTTAACAATAATTCTTCAAATCTTCTGTACGTTGTGGAGACAGAATGCAAGCCACGAGCTCATTTGTATCTCATCTTTGTGATATTAGTCCCTCTTGTCATTTTAATTTTTGCGTTTCAGTGAGACTTTTTTAAAAATCTAAAGCATGATATATATATATTTCGAATTCCGTAACATAAGTGAGCATATTATGTGTGACAAAGTGGTGAAGTAAATAAGCTTTATTTATGTACATGACATTTTGTAGTGTAAGATTTTGTGATACATGAATTTGTACAGAACTGAATTAAACTAACGATTCATAATAATTAATAAAGTTTTGCCTCAACACCAATATTTCGAATGGAAAACTAGGACGTAGTTTGAAGTCTAACCATGTCTGACCGCATTCTGCTGGTTGAGATTTGTTGGAATGAAAGTTGAGGACTACAAATAGATGAAATTTGTACAAGGGGATTTCGAGCATCCTGTGTCTCAAGTAGTATTTATGAAAGAAAGCGAATAGAAGTATCTAGCCTTATATAAGTTCATCAATTAGTGAAGTGTTTTTTTTGCAGTAAAAGCTTTAAAAATTGCATAAATACTTAGCTCTTCGCTAATGTGTATGAATAAAACTGTTTATCCCTCTGTTATTTTATCTTCAAGTTCATTGTTTTTTCATACATTCTTATCCAACAGTTCTATACAAACGAATCAATCATAACCAAGACGTTTCAAGGTCACATGACCAATCATCGCATTTGAATGCATACAAAAAGGGTACAAGTTTTGAATTTGAATCAGATATATGATGGTTTGCAATCAGCCCAAGCTCAACAAATGATTTCCTGAATTGTGAAAACTTTTTCATGTTAGAAAAATAATTTGTATTTGTATTATTACTTGCTTAGAAAGTCGAAAGCGTTAAACTAACATGGATAGTGTTAAATTAAGTGCGATGAAAGCAGCTTTGTACTTGCTACTATCCACATCTCTCCTCACAACTGTCGCCATTCTAAGCCTCCACAATAACAACAAGCTGGTGCCGTTGGTGAATTTTTATGTGGAGAAACAATTCAAAGCTGAAGGAAAGTTGGGGTTTAAGAATTTCACTACAACAATTTTACCAGCTTCCGACATCGATAGTACAATACCTCAAGATGATATGGATATGATTAAGAAGCAATTTCTGACACCTCCCCCGTTTTCGAAAGATCAGCTCAATTTAACAAGAAAGGAGGTTTGGAAAGGTCCAGTTACAGCCTATGTGCACAGGCTTCTGAAAGGCAAAGTAAGTTAAACGAAGCAAAAATACAACCATTTGAAGGTAGTATTGCATTGAAGGTACGTAGTATATGCAAATAGAGTGCTTTCACTTTGTAGAAGAACGGATTTTTTATCGAAGTCGGAGCCAACGACGGCGAGATTTTGTCCACGACGCTTTCACTGGAGCTGTTATCTGACTGGACAGGATTGTTGATAGAAGGTCTTCCAGGTGCTCTGAATAAATTACTCCAGAAACGTAGAAATGCTTGGGTCGCCGGCTGCTGCTTATCACCGGTTCCATATGCTACCAAAGTATGACATACATGTGATGTATTAAAGGGTTTTGGTCCCTGTAAAATGTTGAGTAATTATGTGTTCTATTCTCAAGCGGAATATGAGAGGTCACAAGACTTATCCTGCAGTGGGCCACATTAAAGAATTCTTTTAGGAGTAGGGAGTGCCGTAGATTACCATAACGGTTCTGACGTTCAGTGCTACCCTCTACACTACTTGTTGTCGGCTATCGGACGGAAGGAAGTGGACTATTTTAGGTACCATTTAGTGCGCAACTGTAAAATAAACATTTCCAACTCCAGACAATCAAATTTTAATTCAAATAAACTTAGATCTGTTCTCAATTACAAGAACAATGACAATTATTCTATTATCAAGTTGTAGACTTTAGAGTTACAAAGTCTATCATTCAGTGACCCCTTTTTTATTGTCCCCTTTAGCTTGGATGTCGATGGACCTGAATTGACGATTTTGAATACTATCCCATTTGATAAAATTTCCATCAAGGTAAGTACATTTGACACTTATTATTTCTTTTCTACTCCAAAAAATACTTTTAATTAGGAGATGGTATCAAATGGATAAATGTTGTAATCCAATGTTAATGATAATGGTAGGTTATCAGTGTTGAGGATAACCGCGGCGATCATTCCAAAGTAAAAAAATTGCTCGAAGGTCACGGCTACAAAATGATGAAGTACATTAGAGCAGACTACACTCACGATGCTGTTTACATGAAAATGGAAAATAAACTTTCGGTAAGAAACTTTTTACATTGTATTATATAATGCTGTCAGATACAAGAAACGGATGAACCCTTTTTCATTTGAATTTAAGGACGACGATGCAACCGCATGGTCCAACCTTGTGGGTGAAAATAGAAAACCTGGAGGGAGTCATTTAGCTGAACAGGACCTGGATACGATTATGGACAAATACTTAATGCCACCTCCTGTGAGTCCTATAGAGGTGGCGACACGAGTTCGTAAACTGACCAAGAAAGTTTGGAAGAGTCCAGTTACTGAATTTGTGCAGAACTTGTTGAAAAATAAAGTAGTGATTTAATTCGACATGCGCTCTTATATAATAGTACTTCCGTTATATGAATTGGTGTATTTATCCTGTGTTTGCGTAACCAGACTTACGGATTCTTTGTCGAAGATTCTTGGGCAAATGACGGGGAGTATTTTTCAAACACGCTTCAATTAGAAGTGGATAACGGATGGACAGGTTTGTTGGTTGAAGCTGACCCAACACGGATGAAAGCATTGCGTACTAAAGGAAGAAATGCGTGGGTGGCAAAGTGTTGTTTGTCATTGGAGCAATCAAACGCGACAGAGCCGGGTTACAAGCCATCTGCAGATAAGTGTTTCCCATTGCACTCCTTGTTGTTGGCTGTTGGTCAGTTGGAAGTAGACTATTTAAGCTTGGGCATTGCAGATGAATTACAAGTTTTGAAGACTTTCCCATTTGATACACTATCAATCAAGGTATATACCTCACACTTTTGTATTCGAATATTATATTTAATGTACTTCCATTGAAGATTAGTGAAATGTTGACTACACACTATTACACTATTCTGGTGGATTATTTAGGTTATTAGTGTGGAAAGTCACGCGAATAGATCTGATTCGACTGAAATTCAAAACCACCTTGAAAAATTTGGCTACAAAAAGATGGGATTCGTTCAACGTGATTCTGAACATGAGATTTCGGATACTGTTTTCATGAAAGACGAGCAAAGCAAGGCAATTCAATAGAGAATACAAAGAACGAAGAGGATATTGAATTTGCAGAATAAAACACTGCATTACTGAGCTTTACGATGCTTTTAATTTTTCTGCGATGCTGAGAATGTTTAATGTTTTGGTAATTAATGAAGAAAAAGTAAATCTATGATGTAATAACTAATTATATTACTTGTTCCAAATCACCCCTAAAATCAACCTATAGTACGTAGTTACTTTTGTGTTTTGGTTCTTTCAGAGTTTACTCACTTTGTTGAGGGTAATCTTTTATTGAGTTTGGAATTAATAAAAATCATAAAAATCACAACAATATACGTATACTTTGAAAAAGCATTGGGAGTTAAAATAAATATGCATAATACGGATTAACGATTCGTACATCACTACGCAGTTTCCGATAATTTGGCAGCTCTGTTCACCAGTCCAACAATGGGCTGCCAATTTTTGCCCTCAACAACGTCCTGGAGAAAACATAAATTTGGGAATGTGTCAACAAATTATCACGCATTAAAATGTAAACAGCTCGTTTGTAAATTTAAAAAGTTTTTTATTCACCATCACATCTCCCTTGTAAAATACCATGATGGTAGGAATTACATTGACACCATGATCATCTTTAAGTTCTGGAACTTTGTCAAAGTCGACCATGGCCATGTTGAGTTTGTCTCCCTTGCGGCGAACCATTTTCTCGATCATTGGCAACAGTGACCATTTGCATGGGATGCACTCACTAAAGAACATCACATTGTTAGTACTTGAAAATTTGAAACAAAATCATTTTCATTTATATTACAAAACCTTAATCCTTACCTGGAAGAATAGTAAAAGACCACATAAGGTGTCTTCTTATTACGCATCACAGCCACGTCAAACAACAGCTTAGTCTTGATATC
>JAQGAP010002044.1:0-16699 GCA_034697805.1 Orchesella bifasciata | reverse complement strand
ATGGTCATCAATGAAATCAGTAGTTTCATTTTTTGCAAATGATGTAAAGGGCAAATTGAGACTGCTATTTTTTGGCTGTTTTGTTACTAAATCACGTTATTAACTTCTTGAGCATTCTGTATGTATGCAAAGTCCAAAGTGCAAACATGTTCTTTTTTTCTTTTTATATGGAATCGTTGGTACTTTTAACGAACAACCGGCAAGTGTTTTTATGTCTACAACTAGAATTAGGTTATTGGGTAATTGCATTAGTGCTTCAGAAAACCTCTTGTGAACATATGGTTATTTTACAATACGTATGACCTCCTTTGCGAGACTATTGTTTTAAACAATTATCGGAGAAATTTGTATTTTTAGAAAACAGATGGAATATTTTCCTTGTTCATGAGCCATGCTACGTTTCATTGTTGGGTCAAGGATACAACAGGGAATATTTGGGACTGCCGATGAGTTTAAAGAAAGTACGTCAAAAACTAGTAAACACCAATGCTGCGGTGTGGGACCTTTGAAACTGTTCCATTTTCCTTCAGCGCCCAAATGAACTCCATTCCACTTACATTGTCATTGTTCTGCTCGCAGTTTCTACGTATTTAAGAGAGCTACTATACAGTTATATCATTTTCTACAGCCACAAAAGTGTATTGTTTGATGTAAAAATTGTAAAAGCCCGTTTTCTATCGGTTATACTGCTACAAACATATATAATATTTACATAGATAGGTGTGCATTTAATATGTTCCCTTATCATTTCCAAAAAGTCGATTATATAGTATGTATATATGACGCCTAAATTGACTTTGTAAAGTATGAGTTGGAACTGGAACCATGTTTTTGAAAAAAAGTAAGAGATTCGTATTTGCATCAGCTTCATGCGTCAAACAGTCACGGTGAGGAACTACACACGCAGATGACAAAGCAGAGTACAGCGGTAGTTATTAACTTTCCACCAATATTCATAGTATTCGCTCAAAGAAAGAATTCTTAGTTCTTTTCTTATACTTTGTCATTTTTTTTTCTCGAGTGCTCACTCCATTATACTACTTGGAGGCAAGCATAAAGCGGGACGTGATCAACAAACCGAATGGATACAAAGAATAAAAAGTGAGCTTGCTCACTCGTTTTTGCTGACTTATGGTTACTAGCACGAAATGTTGAATGTTTCCCACTCCCATCTCCTCTTTCTTAGGAAGTAGAGAGCGAAAAGGAGAAAACCCATTCACATCATGAGTTACAGGGTTTTGCTCCCAACTTTTTCTCATATCTTTATGCCCCCCATCCATATATCTATTCCTCACTCTTTCTTTTTCAAATGGAGTCTCACAAAATGTATGTGAATTGCGATGTGTATTGCAAAGGAAGTTGAGCAGCCATACTAGATAGCACTAAAAGATTGTCTCTAGTTTTCTTTAACTTGCCAGTTTCGATTTTAAATTAGCATTTACTACCGGCTAAGCATAAAAAGCAGGGAGCGAAAGCGGAGGAGATAACTTTATATGAAAAGGAAAGGGTGGTGCTTTAAGTATTATAAGAATGGTAGAATGATTATACAAGAGTTGGTAAAAAGTATGAAAATGTTATATTCAAACTTTTAATCTGGCTACTTCCTGACTTTGCTAATTTTAACATCATATGGCTTCCTGAGCTGACCGACCCATGGTTGCCAGCAATTCACAAAAAAAAAACAGGTTAAAGTTGCACTCTTACAAGATTGAGAACGTCAGCAGTAGCAGTTTCTATCTGACAGCCATTGGTACATCACATGTGCTGCTAATGTGGTCTTGGGAAGTGGTCCAGTGTTTACGAAATAACTACAACATTTGTACACGTGCATTATGGGAGCAAAGGTTGAGTGTATGCATGCATGCAGAGAGTGAGTTAAGTTAAGCGGTCGTCAGCATCCGAGGTAGTAATGAGAAGAGAGTGGTCCACGCCCCGACTATCTAACTGAGCGTAGCGATGAGCAAGTAATGTTTGAAAGACGGTGAAACAGCCGAGAGAACCTTAGTTAGTTTCTTGCTTGCACATTATTTGAAATGAGAAAAGGATAGTCAGATAGCGTCATTCCCAGGAGGGAAGACAGAGAGAAATGTGAAGCAACGGAGAACATCCCTCACCGTTCTCCTCATACATTTCTCCGTTTAGTGACTGTGAGGAAACCAGTCAATCGTACTTTCTTTCTTTCCTTCTGCTTTGTAATTTCTTTCTACCCGAAATATTACTGATTCCTCCTTTTACTCCGAGACCTCTTTCCTGTCGTTGTGGGGTCCTTTACTTTTACTACCACCACCACTTTCTTTCCCTATTTATTTACACAAACACTAATATACATGGTCTCCTTATTAGGTTTACTTAGCTAGGCGCATAATGTATGTACTTTAGGTGAGATGGACGAGCTTCCTTTTACTTTATGGCTCCACACACACTTATTATTTAGTATTTGCCTGAACTCAACCATTCACATGTACACATTAGTATCAGTTGACTTAAACGCTCTCTATTAAAAGCCGACACGGTGCTAGGATTATATTATGTTTGCCAGCCTGGCAGGTATTGACACGATGCATATCTCAGGGAGTTGGCTAGAAGGCCGTGAGCTAATGTGGGACTGAGAGCGGTAATGGACTAGCAACCTTAAATTATTGGTAGGTAATTCATCCATGAAAAGAAAGATGAGTTTCCTCCAACTAACACAGATTACAAAAAAATTGAACTGACTCAGGAGAAAGTTGAGAACGGAGGCAAACATGATTCAGGCCATGTGGCCAAACAACCCTCATATAAATTTGGAAAGTGAAGCAGAAAAATGGCGTTGTTTAGAGGGAATTGGTCAGGACTGAAGTATACGATTGCTCGTAGCCCAAGGATCCTAATATAGTGCAACTCTTGATTTCCCGCTATGCTTTCTTTCCAACCCGAAAAAAAGGTGTGATGGCATGTCATGGTACGGTATCATTGCATAGGTAAAAAAGAAGGTTGTTTCGCTAGTATGTTTAGACATCCGTTTCCCATTCGTTCCTATAGACTAGCTAAGGCTACTTATGTACCTTCAGTTTTGGTATGTTTTCCAGCATGTGGTACATGTACCAAATAATTTGACTTTAAACAAGAGAATATGAAGCGGTATCCTGGAAGAAACTTTTGCCATTTCCTCAACTTACTTTTTGGATGCTATATGCTCTAGAAGCTGGAGTCTTGTGGAGTTAATGCTCTCAACATGCGTTAAATATCCGACCATTTTATAGAATACCTCGTCAACTTTCTAAAGATATTACCTGAGCCCTTCCCTTCTCTTCCGAGTTGGTGAGCTTCTCATTCCCTCCTGTTTGTCATTTCGTGGTAAACATAATACCTACGTGAGTAACTAGATTTTTGAGGGCCCAACAGCATGAACTCTAGTATTTATGAAGATGATCAAGTTTCAAGGCACCATAGACCTGGAGCCGACCACCAGGCACAGAAATGCGATGTGGAATTTTCTCATTACAACGAATTTGAGTGAAAGGTTTCATGAATGATAAATGCGTAGGGAGGGAGGGTAGCGTAGGTAGAAGCGGATGCAAGTTTTGCACGAATAGGCAAAGAGTACTTTTGATATTAAAGGAATTTTTTGTACTTGTCTCTTTGCTTTCCCTCTTCATCATCACTCCATTCAGGAGGATTATATTTCGTTGTTTATTCACTTCACCACATTACGATTAGAAAAACATTCAAAAGATTAGTTCTAGGGAACAAGTAATCATAGGAGTAAATACAGGGATTAACTGTTAAGACATTGATACCTTGTTTGTTTTTAGGACTACAGATCAAGTACCACCACTAGTTTACATTTTGGCACGCTATCATTCTACTGTACTTGGAATTGATCAGACATTATGAATGAGATCCTAACCCTAATTTTTATTGTGAAATCCACAAGTTCTCATATATCATCGTCTCCCTACTTTAACCACAATTTGCTAACACTCATGTGTAAAATTTGAGCAGTCTCTTGAGTTTGATGTAAAAGTCATTGGAACTAACAACGCCATGGAAAATAGGATAGACGTGCAAATATATTAGATTAGCAGCCATAAAGTAAGTAGTACTCGACTCCGGAATTTAACGTGACATTGTGTTGGTTAAAGTGATGTTGTAATCAGCAACCAACTGGATGCCTTCTACTTTCATTAAGCGGGGCTGATGCTGATGATGCGCCCTTACTTAAAATGAGAATGGAAATTTTCTCATATCAGGGTACCTACACACATCCCAAAAGGCTGAGCCGTAGAAGATGACAATTAATTTAAAACCCGCAAACAAGGTTTGAAGGGAAATTTAGCACGGCATTATTATTTCTTCTGAGCTTTAGAGCTAAGGACAGTAGGAGCAAGTACAACATATGTTGGAATGAAGCCCTTGGTTCCTTCCAAATGAAAAACAAAAACTGCACATAAATATTCGCAAGTGCAATTCAACATGTGAAATATGATCTACTTCCCAAAAGTTCAGAGACTACTGGCAAGTTGTTCTAGGAGAAAAATTTTCGCTCATTTGCTAATGAGGTCATTTGAGTAACATAATGTAAATAATCCCCAAGTCTTTTCCTCTCCGTGGCTGGAACGGCAAGAGGCTCTTTTAGGTCTGGGCTTTTGCATAATTTTACTATTTTAATGATCGTATGTATCTACGGTTATGCCTGTCCGTCTAACAAGTTCCAAATTTAACTAAAGGAGCAACAAACGTGAATCCTTGTTTGTTTTCTCTTTCTTCATATCGTGAAGTGAAGCCCATGTAAAAATAGACAAATGATTTGGTTTAAAATGTACATTATCATTTGAAAGTAAATAATTTACCTTGATGATATATATACATCAAGGTACCAACGCTTTTCAATCAACATTGACAAAGGCTGCAGTACCTTGGACTAAAGTTTAGACTCTGAATATTAAACAGTACATCACTCATAATATTACGACTAGAATAAAAAACAATATTCTGGCTTCATCTCCAAAACTGTACAATTTTTTCCTAGCATAATGGAAGTGAAAACTGCCTAGTTCGTACTAAATCAGTATGATTATGATTGTAATGGGAGTGACAATGTATGAAAGGAGAGAGAAAAAGCGGCAGAGAGCATTTTTTTCAGTGAGCACACTAATGAAATTCAAATCAAATGAGCATTCTCCCTTCCTTTGTGTCTTGGCACTTGAGAGAGGAGTAGAAAAAACAGTTCCTCCTTTCATTTACATTCATTGAATGCAAATAATGATAAAGGCTGTCTCTGCTGATTTGAAGCTAGGCATTTGGGTATAATACAAAATCTGCTTCGTCATTAACATGTGTAGCCATCATGCAATGCCACCAGAGCCATCATCATCGAACTGTTTCTCAGACTCCAGGTATATTCGCGGTGTATAAGTACCCATCGCATGAAGGGGTTGTTAATGATCACCTCAGTAGGAATCGGTTGATATCAACAACATAACTTGCGCTTCGGAGTTTGCACACAATCATCAATTGCTTTGTTAGCCTCATCATTATTTACGAAAGGCTACGAAACCCTGTTGGAATTTGGAGCGCAACTGAGCTCAACTGTCGGGGTTCAAATACCGACCTAAATTAATTCTCCAATACTGCTCCGAGTGATTCTGAGTGGAGGATGGATACCCATCGTCAAACTATGTAAATTTGAACAAAACGCGAAAAGACTGGAAAACAAGACACTCTAAAAGCTAGGTACATACAATGAATATGTGTAGTTTTGTAGCTATGTATTTACTCCCAAAATATTCTTTGACCATTATAAAATATGCAGCAACATCTTTTTATTTTACATTTCAGTATAATAAAGATGAGTGCAATGCATATTCAAGCTGAAGTAAGTAAGCATGTACCTGACAAGCCACAAAACTAACATGGTATACACATGGCACATTGCTAACAAGAAAACTAAATATTCAACTACTCTGAGGCTCCCATGATGCGCTCTCAAAGATACGTGGGCTATGTAAATATAGTAATGCTCTAGGTAACGCAATTATAATGTATAAAAGTCTGGCGTTGAGTTACTTTGATCATCCATTTGCTTTTCTACTTCAATTTCAATAAGAGTAGTTTTGTGTGTAAATTCATTATGAGGAAAAGCCATGGCAGACTAGAGAAAGAGAGGAGAAACGATTAATAATACAGATTCTCTGTCATTCTATTTTAATTCAAGGCAGTTGGGGCGAATGCGAATTTATAAAAAGAAGGAACATACAAAGTACAAAAGACTATATACATATATAATATATATGCATAGTTATGCCTGAACGACATCATTTTGAACGACATCATTTGACTCAACTGTTCTCAAATTCATTCAAGTCAATATGTTTTTTTAAACATTCCATCAAAGCGATAACTGTGCGTGTGTGTATTGAACTGTATTTGCAAAATAAAACGTTCCAATTTCCAAGTTAAAAGTTGGAGATGAAGACAAAAAAAAATGGAATATGCGCCGCGCTGATACATATATGCATAGCTATCTTTATACGTTCAAGTATGTTGTGTAATTCGATACATGCACATATTTCAAATCAAGCACACACTACACTCCACCAAAAAAGAAGGAAACGGGATGAGGTACCGCAAGGAAACGAAGTCTTTCTAGGAGTACTCCTAATAAAAATTGCACTGGAGACGAGGATGACTTTCAAGCACACATAACTAGTACATACTCTCTCTTCCTTAAAAAATGAACTGAAGAAGCCTCAAGGCAGTGGAGAGTGAAAAGCTTAATATTAAATCTAGCATTCTTCTTGATTCTGGTTTGCAAACTTATCCTCCTTATTTTTCCTTTGGCAGAAGGAGCAAAAAGAGGAGAATACATTATTATGTATCTTCTCCTTCTTCTTCTTCTCCCGTTGAATTTCAACTTACATTAAAAGCATGCTCAAGTAGCATTAGGCATTTAAACCTTTCTCGACTTTGTACTCCTTTGTGCTCCAGTTGTACTGCTACTACTACCTTGAAAGGATTGTATTCCAACCCGAGTACTTCACATTATTGCCAGTACTTTGTTGAACTGACGTCTGTCATCGAGACGAGACTTGCAGACGCATAAATGAGACACACTCTCTCTCTACTTCACAGGATAACATTGTCGTATCATAAATATATAGTCTTTTACGACAATAGCTCAGCTTCAGCTTTGGTTCTCTCTGTTGCATAAAGTGAACTAGGATTTGATGCTACATGAGAAGACGAAATGTGCCTTAATCTGGAGGCTAAAATGTAAGCACGTATGTTAACTTTTCCCCAACAACATGGCATACGTAATAGACAGGTAAGCATCGGTTGCCACTATCATCTCTTTCCATTTTTATTTCATTAATGTCAATCGATATACACTTGTCTGAAACAACGACACAAGGAATATGGGGAAAGTGAAAAGAGAGAAAGAGAGAGTGAAGGTGGTTGTAGAAATAGAAAACACTTTGCAGTGCCATCAAGCCTAAAGAGAAAAGTTGGCAATGGGGAGGATTTGGCGTTGAAGATGGAAACGGTTTTTTCTCCAGAAAATAAATATGGGCTCATAAAAAAGTCAACTTTTTACTTTTACCATTGAAACCACAAGATAAATTTCAACAGTCCTTGAGCTGCTTAAAGTGGGAAGAATCGCAAGTGGCAAAAATGAGCATAATACATAACATGCCAGAATAAAAAGAGTATTTGATTAGAAAGCCATTCCAAATATTTCCACAAGGGTGCATTCCTCCACACGTTACGTTTCATAGAATTGAGCAAATGAAGTTTTCACATAAAGTATTCCGGTTTCTGCCGAACCAACGGGAGCCTGTCCTCTAATTACAAGGAATGGAACGGAGTACTCAAGTTAGTATATTTGTCGTCCACGTCGATACTGATCATAATGTAATGGTTATGTGGATTGTTGGATGTGCATTGCTCTTCATTTTGGGTGAGATTAGCGACGGAGTCGGAGTTGGCCAGCTTCTTTATAACTTGTGTCCTCCGCCAGGTTCAATTGAATAGCGAGGAAAAATAAATATGCTTTCTTTCTGAGGTAAAGTCTGCCGTGTTAGCGCGCCTCGTAATTCCATGGTTCATAAAGCCTGTTTTCCATCACTTTCCAATCCCCACACTAAATTCTCATCCAGTGAGAGCAAATCTCTGCGAAAAGTCTTGCTTCCGTCCTACTTTTTTTGTGTACGAGAGAATGAAAAAAGTGAAGATAGTGGGCGATTACTCCTCGCTGAGGAAGTAGGAACAATCGGTTGAGAAGAGTAGTTGCAAATGTATGTATTTTGGGATTTGCGAGAATTATGTATTAAACTAAACATAGTAAGGGTTATGGACTGTATCAAATGGGATAAGGAAAAGATGTAGTGAAAGAAAGGGACCTCCAACGTGAGCATAACTTTTACTGATATGATCTTCTCTTTCTCTCTCTCTCTCTCTGAGCTATTCCTTGTGATAAATCCTTCTCCTTCAGTTTAAGTCCACTAAAGGGCTTCATTTTGTTTCGATCATTGTCACTTCTTCGTTCTGCGTGACTTGCCCCACAGATACCTTACTACGACGCGAGTCCCATAGATCAGGTAGCGTGTAGTGGAGGACCACCTTCAAAAAATCGACCAGCCGCTTACATTTATTTAGCCATCCATGCCATTCCACTACCAATCTTTTAAAGCTATGTATCTACCTAAAAGCGTATATAGCTGGCTCACTCTCCTAAACTTGTGTGTGAAACTCCCAATCAGCGAACACAAGAATTTTGGGATAAAGGGCTTAAGAAGCCGGATGAGATATCGCATGATGCGTCAAGTAGGGAATAAAATGTTCCCGATTTTCCCTCGTTCTCCCCCTATTTTATGACCTTCCGTTAAACCTTTCATACTTTTGATTTTTCCTTTACGATTTTATCAAACAACTATTGGACACCCGGAAAGGAAGGCTAAACTTATTGCATCACATGTTTGAATACAGCTTTCTATTTCAGCTTCTGTGGTTTCTCATAATACGGTGGACAGGCCAAATATTGGCCCTTCTGTATTGGCTAAAGAATTTAAACCTTCAACGTTACGTTACGAAACTCAACGAATCTTTTTAAAAATGTAAGAACCTGTTGTTGTATAATGGGATTCAGTTTTCTATTATACAATGTAAACTCACAAAAAGTCCTCCTTTTGTTCTTCTTTAAAATGGAAAAAGCACATCGTCAATTTAGGCTGGATGATTCGCATTTAGAGTGATTTTATTATCTCCACAGTTGTGAGCGAAACGAGCAGAATATTTAAGTATGTGTGTATGTTCAAAATGTTTGATGATCCAATCCAAATTTCAGCCAGTTGCTTTTAAAAATGAGGTCGATTTCAATTCAGCTACATACTCATTTCGTTTTCAAGCTCAAGTGGCATTTACATACGTATCTTAACTACTGAATGCATAAAGATATGAGCTCCATTTCAATCCTGCGACACAGTATCATTGAACAAAAAAATGAGATTCTTAAGTCGCAAAGCAATTTCTAAAGAAATTGAATTACTTACCATACAAATTTATTTCCATACGGACAGAATAACCATCACAAGACCGAAACCACTCGGTTGATAAAAGTGTCAAGGTTGCGTGCATAATAATGTGCATACATTCTACTGCATTTTGGCCGAAAACTAAAACTTTTGAATGCATCCCAAGCACACGTTAAAAATATGGGAATCTTTGGCCAAGTTTTGTACAGTTTGGAATTACAAACGACGAGTCAAACTTTACATTCAATTAACATTATATCCCATGTGAGTTAATGTAGCATAAAATAAATGCCAACAAACGATAAGAACCAAGTTATCTTCACTGCACCGTAAAATTTGCGACAAAAGACCCAACTACCTACTTAACGTATTGTTGGACCAGTAATTCAAGTAAGTAAAGAATCTCCACTATTTTCTTTCCATTGTACTTATCGTTAGTGGGTTAAATCATCAAAAGTGATGAAGGGCTATTCAGTCGCCAAGCAATGTCTAATCAATCAGTGGTTCCCATTTATGCCCTAGTTATGTTTTCCAGTTACCATAAAACTGAAAAGTATAAAAAGATAAGAGATAAATAAAAATGAGCAAAGCGTTTACATTAAGAGTCCAACAGTTTCCAACAAAAAAAATGTGGGTTGCGTTGTTATCAAGTGAAAACGGTACACCACAAAATGGAAAAGTGGATAAAATTCGGACTATAAAAGAAAACGCCTATTGCATTCAGCAAGTCACTGCATGGCTATAAAATTAGAAGATGACATGGGCCATCTTCATCGGTATAGCCGCACTCAAACTGACTGAGAAACGGGGAAAGCAAAAGCAAGGGAAAGTAAATAGCCAGCGTGTGTCTGTGTACACTTGACACACCAAAATGAACGGTCATGAAGTTAGATAAAAGGGCGAAGGAGGCTGAGGGAAGGAAGGAGTGAAGTAGTCATTGTGTCATTTTAAAATGACACCCTTATGTCTCACAATGTTCTGCTGTTTAACCAAAACCGTCGAGTCTTTCCCATGTTGACTGGATTGAAGGAGAAAGCAAGAGCATGGAGAGAGTGTCAGTAGTACAGTACACTTGCTTGTGTGCTCCTAGCTACTGGAGTCAGAGTTGGTGTGAAGGAAGGTGATCTCTGAAACTGGAAATGCAATAAAACGAAGAGAATATGGGTAAAGTGCAGATGCAAAAGTATGGTTGAACTGTTGTTCAAGAATATTATGGATTTGACATAACTTCATGGATCCACTATTTCAAGGAGAGAAAAACTTAGCCAGACACTCTAGTGACGGTACTGAGCAAAAAGGGAAGATTTTGATACAATGTGTTTTCTGACTTGAAGCCAAGAAGCGGTATAACCAGAGAGAGTTTCGAACAAATGGGCTGATATAGGCTTGTAATGTAGCCGTATATGATATATGGCTCATGTTCCATCAGAATTATTGTCTAGTATGTGTTAAAGAACTGCCATTGCAACCACCGCCACCATCATTATAACTACTTCGATTCTATTACCAACAACTACTACTTGAGATTCGTCGTACTGGTTGAATGAAAGAGAAGCTCTCGTGGAGAGGGAGCAGAGGCAGTGGAATGGCTTTTGCTCATTCGAGAAGCGACATTTATTGTCTCCAAATCAGACATTCTTTATAGGTTGACATTGTGAACTAACATTTGTACGGGATTTTGTCATCCAAGCACTTTACATGACTTCCTCCCTTTCTGATTCTCGTCGTCCCACTTTAACTTTCTTTTTCAGAGCAGTATGATACAGACACGGACATACCACTGGGCTGCTAGTTTCCATCGGGATGATGAACTAGAGCAAAACTTTTCACTCGAACAAGTGGTTAACTTAAAATTTATTGTCATTCATTATTTAACGTGTAGCTGTACACTCTATCTGCTTTGCCCACACAATAACATAATCAAAAACACAATGGGAGCGTGTACCTGTTTTATGAACTCTTTGTGTTTCAGAGTTCTCTTTGCTCGTACCCATTTGTATTCTTGGATCGAGGCTGCTGTAAAACAAAACAAAAACAGTTTAACAAGATGTGCATGAGTTGCTAAGTAAAATACTTTTTGAACATTTTATATATATTTGTGTAGGCATAACTATACTATACTCAATAAACGATGCCTTTAGAGCTCCTTCTGATGAAACGCCTTCGTTAATGGGCTCAATTAATCAATGTAGACAGTGTAGCAACTCACTGTACACAAATGAATTGTAGAGCTGAGGCATGCAGCCCGAAAGATTTATTGTAGAATATGTAAGTAACTAATGACCTTCTTACTTCTCAAAGAAAATTGGAAAGCTGCAAAAATTATGAATTTACTAATGCTCTAGGAAACTAAAGTGTCAACCAACTTGGTAAAACACAGTAGAAATTCGATAAAGTTTGTGTCACTCACAGTGGATCAAATTTAAGCATTCTCGTTTAATTACGAACGCATCGGATACCGAAACTTTAGTAAATCCAACACAAACCGTATTATTATTATTATTATTATTATTTAGATATGTCATCTAATTTAACACGACTAAAATGTATGGGTAGAATCATTTAAAAGGAATAATGCCAGAAGCCGAACACATCCATTATTTACATTGCAATTTTAGCAGATCTGCAATTGCATTGCTTTCACCGACTTTGTCTGAAGACAATGGTTTCAGAGTCTCTCCAAAATAATATATGGTTGGAGTTGGATTATAGATGTAGATCTAGTATCAAAGAAAGACTTATTAGAGATTACACCAAGCTTCCATAAACATGTCAATGTCGATTACGAAAAGACTTTTGGAGGTTTGCGAATGGTTCACACGTGTCCAGAAGGCATTAAACGATGTTCAACCCAATTTATTTCCGTACACAAGGAATCGGTCATTGAGAACCGATATTTTCTTTGCCATTTGAGTAGTTTTCTCAAAATAATAAAAGTCAGTAATAAATATGTTGAGGGAGGGAAACTTTCACGGCAAACGCATGGAAAGGATGCGTAGGGATCTCGACTAGAAAGTTTAGTCATGTTGGACAAACCTATAGACACATACACAGTAACATAAATTAGGTTTAGATAAATTCGTTACAAAGTTTGGGTGTGTATTTTTTTGCCCCAACAATAACATTATAATTTGAGTTTATATACCATAACGGTAATGCCTTTGAATGAAAATGGAGTGAACTGTTAGTTTTACAGAAAGAGTAACGAACGTTTGTTCAGTATAGCTTACGATAATTGACAAAATATATTTGCAAGACATCAAACGACTTTCGGTTAGCCTCGGCTGCTTAGGTGCAAAGATGTACACCAAGGCAATTTAGAGAAAGTCATAAATCTTCACATTACATATGCATCACTGATTATCCAATCTGATCTCTAACAAGCCTCACATGCTGACTTCAGTTTTTATCATCGTTATCAGCACAACATCTTCATGGTAACTCTCCTCCCGTTGTAATTTGACTTGCTTGCCGCACCCAGTTTTCTTTACGTTGGAATTTTGAAAATATCAACGCAATCTAGATCACACGGTCAAAAAAATTCAAAATCATTGCGGAAAGAATCCATGATTTATTAAGGTACGTCCAGTCATCGTAGTGGCGTCTAATAATAAAAAATATCGAAATTCTGGCTAGGCTAGCATCTTATTCTGTACAATTTCGTGCAATAATTATATTAAAAGTATAAGTTATCAAATGTTGTATATAATTTTACGAAAAATATATCTCATAATGATATAATGCGTTGTGTAAAGTATTATATCACCCTGTTCTCTAACGTAAAATAGTATAAGTGTATAGTTAATATTATTTTAGACACTACGGTACATGCCAAGAGACGGAAAAGGATGTATTCTCAAAATCCTTAATTTTCACATGAAACGAAGGCTATGCCGATGTGGTTTGATACTGTTTCCGGTAATGATAGATAGTGTAGGATATAAATTTAGCGCACAGCAGTTTATACAACATAACCATACAGTAGCAAATAATAACATGCATTCCCAATTCAGACACGTAGAGTAAAGTTGGTGTAAATTTGTGTATGTTGAATTTTGACATGTTTCCTATAAAGTGATGGGGGTAGTATTATAATTTGTGTAATGTTGGAAGACTGCACTTCTGAGCTGATACACAAAAGGATTTATGACCCATTGCCAATATTTATAATGAAATGAAATGAACAAGAACTAACATGACGCATCGAGATTCATTGCATCTCCAGGAAAGTCCTTGTAGATTTATACAACGCACAACAGATCTACATCAAAAACGGTTGACTATCAATTTAAAGATATGAGACAGAGAGAACATAATTTCTTGAAATAGGAGCATAACAAATATTTATACAAATACATACATGGCCCGCTCTCTTATATAATTTCTCGCCTGTGGTAAAACACCAGCTGGTGTAGGGTAGCAGTAGTGCAGTGCGCAAACGGCACTGTTTGCTGAAAACATTCAAGAATTCGACTTTTATGTAAATTCCTAAATAGGATACAGCTTACCCAGTATAATCACATGGAAAGTAGTTCTCTGGAAAGCTCTAAACTACCTACGTGTCAATGTCAAATTATTACTTGCAGAAATGTTCTGAAGCATAAATATAAATGATCCTCCTACAACCTATACTGGCATCCTTCAAGCCCACAAGGTTGAGTCCTTTCCCATCTAAATGTATATTTTTATGCTTAAAGTTTGCAAACTGAAGTAAGTAGCTTGTTAGATTGTGTTCCTCGCCTTAAGTCATTATGGTGTTTTGGAAGCTGTTGATAAGCTGAAAATATATGCTCATTACGACAGTAAATTTTAATGCTCAGAGTAGAGTAGTGGCATTGGCTCATAGACAAGGGAATGCCGAGTTGAAGTGAGAGAAGAAGTGGAAAAAGTATTCATGTATGTATCAAGAGCATCATCAGCACATAAAACATGCATAATACTACGATAAAACAAAGAATTCAGCCTTCGGTGTAGTTTTTTCATTATGCATGTTGATATTGCTGTTTTTGACAGTTTACTATGTAACCACTCACAAAAACGGGGGAAGCCAAACCGAAATAGAGATTAAAGCTAGTGCTGATATTACCACGGTTGTGTGCAAAGTGCATGCATGTGTGCACACGAGAGCGAAACAGAGGAAACGGAATGGTGAACAGGAAAAAGTGAGATCATACGAATGTATGTAGTTTATAAAGGAACCAACTCAACGAAAAAAATTGTGCTTGGACAAGCCAATCAGCAAGAGCAAAGGAAAATGCTCGAGTGAACAGTTCAGGCAGGGAAAACCCCCGAGAGAATAAGTTGTTTGTCCATTTCTTTATGTATTTCTTTCCATCTTTGTACAGATAGACTTCATACAAAAACCAGCTCTCCAAGGGCCCACTACCATGACTCTCCAGCTATGTTATGAGTCCACTCAAACTAACAGGATCTTCTCGTCCGAATGACTAAATAAGTATCGAGGGTGAAAGATTTTGCTAGCATTTCATTACCTCGCTCACGGACAGGGAATATTTATAGATGTGTTTTAAAGCTGAAATATTCTTGGAAAAAACATATTGCTGGGTCTGTACAAGCATGACTTACGCCAAACACGCAGATGTGCAGTCATGAGAAATTACGATGTAATGGACACTCGATTCCACTGTCAATAAAGATGGTTCCTGCCAAAGTTGAAGATGCATAAAATATAACAGCTAAAATACCTCTTTTACCGTACTTACTTACGAAAGTATACAGATATGAAAGTTTATATGTACCTGGATTTAGCCCCTTACCTTTGGTATCTTACATAGGTAGACACGGATATTGAAACGTACATTTTACCGTTTCAAAAAGGTGCATGTACATCAACGATTTGCTTCAGCTCAACTTTCACCAGATGGAAAACTCTATTTTCATATGCTTGAAGGATTTAATTTCAAACATGGACATATCGTTCGCATGTATGACAGAAATAACCACCATTTTCCACCCTTGGTCCTTCATCAGCTGTATTTTACGCATGTATATATGCATGTATTTCAGAAACGATTTACTTTCCCATCGTTGGTGCCTTTTATCATATTTAAACTCACGGTAAATTTATTTATTAAAAATGTGGTTTTTATTGTGAAGTAAGTCACAACATTTTTTGTTTATTACATATTCAGCATTTTAATTTATTTTCACATAAACCTGACTCTCACCTTCCAATCATTTAGTGAGACAGATGGACAAACATGGTTGTTTACAAACACTGAATTCTTCTTACTATCACTTACTATGAATTGAAACCATGATAATACATGATGACTCTGAAATGGTAAGGAATAGTAATAATACGGTTGACCGATTCCGACAAGCAGTGGGGATTCACAGTAAAAGTTAGTGTGTGCTTATGGGAGATAGATGTAGTGTGTATAAGAAACCGATGACGACGACGATGATGCTAGTAAAAAACAATAGAAGCCAGGAAAATGATACTTACAACCACATTCCCTCTTCGTTGAGCTATAAAGATCCAATCAGTGAATCAGTGCTGGAGTCTTGCCGAGATATTCTTTCCTTTCCTATTCACAGGAAGGCAATGGGAAATTTTGGTTATTCGGTAGGGATAAGCACATACATGGAAGTAGCGGATTTTTTTTCATTTATTATTCGCTGGCTTGAGCCTTCAGCCTAATTTTGGTTTTAAAAAATGTAAACACTGCCTGTTTATGACCGAGTAAAAGTTATCACTCAATTAAACCATAAATAAAGTCCAAAGACTTTCACCTCTGTAGCCGAATCTCTTATCCGTACCATCTGGAGAGCGGACACTCTTTAGCATTTTATAGGATGCTTTCTCCACTTCCCACTTGTCTCAGGTTGTGAATAGGGAATATGCTAGTGGTTATGTAGAGATCCTTAGTATTTACTTGTAATTCAACATATTGAAAAACTCACAGTCTGTATACACTCCAGGAAAAAAATGAATGAGTCGTTTATCTCCCGCACACTTGAATAGTAGTGAATCCAGTAGCAAATGCAACTGCTAAGAGATGAATCATTCTTGAATAAAGACAAAAGAGGATTTTTTTGCAAAGAATTTCTTGATCAAGAAATAAGATTCAAATGCTTTTCTTTTCGGGCTCTGATTTTTACCAAGTCAACCTACTGCAATTTAGCAGCGAGAGCTTACTCGTTATGTCACTTCACTACCAACC
>JAQGAP010002043.1:0-16700 GCA_034697805.1 Orchesella bifasciata | reverse complement strand
GCATCATGTGTCATAGAGTGACTAGTATGAGTTGCTCCCGACGAAATGTGTATCTTTAGTTCATTGGCACATACCTGGCCAAATGTTTCCTAAAAACTTGCTACCACAGTAAAGCATTCAAAGTCATTTTGGCATTTACACAATTCGTTTTTAATTTTTTGGTTTGCTTTACTTTTAACTCTACTTTCAAAAAATTGTATTAACACACATCACCAACAGTGAAAATCTGAAAACAGACCACAATTGTTGTGTTTATCTCTTACTTTGTGTTAATTAATCTTTATTTTCATGAAAAAATCCAATCGTTCACGGTTTTAGACATTTTCAGCTCAGTTTGGTATACGATACTCAAGCAAGCAGACCTTTGTTGTGTTTATCTCCTATTTTGTTAAATGCAAAGTAAAACTAACCGTTCGAAAATGCATTTGTAGTTCAATTGTGAAGGATGCTCGACAAAAAATAATGATGGAAACGCACAACACAATTTAACTTTGATTTGCACTATCAAAACTCCTGTTCTCTTTTATTAACTCACAAAACACAATATTTCCTTGATGATAATTATTACTCACAATTAAATTGACTGGATTGATCAATTAAAACCCGACACCGAATAATTATCTCAACAATAATCACACACGCAACCTCACTTCAATTCAAATCAGACACTCTGTCCGATTCTCTCAACTCTACTCACTCTATTCTACTCACACACAGGACATAAAATCCTTTTACCTCTCTCTCTTCTCGTTCTAAACTTCTAGAACGCAAACTGACCTTCTCCGAACGCAAACTGACCTTCTCAGAAAGCAAACGGATAATTTTATCCTTATCTCTTTACGGATATTGGCCTTTGCATGGACCTCACCGTCTCTCTCTCACTCACTCCCGGCACACCTCGAGCCAAAACCCAATTAACCAGTTAACCTCTTCACCTCCTCCTCTTTTCTAATGGGCACTCACAATGCCCCAAATCATCAACTCAACACACGCATCATTCTGTTTCACATTTTAATCATCATCATCATCAACCTTTAGTTTCAACATACTTTGTGTTACTTAATCTTTATTTTCATGAAAAAATCCAATCGTCCACGGTTGTAGACATTTTCAGCTCAGTTTGGTATACGATACTCAAGCAAGCAGACCTTTTTTGCAGGATTTATGTTCAAATTCTGAAGTCCTGCAACAGGGTGTAGCTTAGCTGAAGGTGGCAGAAAGAAGCTAAGGAACTACGTTATATCCTTTATGAGTGACCGAGCCAGCACCTCGTTGCAAAAAACTGTAGAAGTACAAATACCCGGTTTTGGCCCAAAAACGTTGGTTCCTCGTGCAAAATCGACCCCTTACTCTGTTTGGTTTAATTTTTTAATACTTTAAGCATTGCCATCGTCTTCCTCACAATATTTTGGTCTAGAAAACTGCTTTTGGTGGAAATATGATGTCAAAAAAATCGACACCCAAAAAGGCCTGTGTCCAAAAAATTTCCATTTGAACATTATGTGCACTGATTAAATGAAACGGAAATCATGAGAAACAATGGATATGCACAAAAAACGTGGTTCTTGTTTTCGTGAAACATTTTAATTTCCATTTGTAGAATGACGTTTAAAGTCATGATATCCATCTACCATGCTTGCCGTATGTCAATGTAATAGTTTATGAAATAGATAGATCCATTTCAGTCCACGAAAATTAAGTATATGAAAAACGAGCAGTTTGCGTTGTGGTAATACATTGGATCTCAAACCATGTAATGAACAAACCTGTGAAATATCAACATTCAAACCAAATATAGGATTCCTGAGCCGTGGTGAGCTTGGCAAGGGTGACTGATTGTGAGCAAGATTATTTTTTAACTTTACTGGTTGCAAATCGACTAATTGTTTGTGTATTGAGTCGTGATCATCAACTGATGTTGAATTCTATGTTGGAGCATGGTTGAGATTATATTTATTTATGAAATAAGATTTAATCAGAGTTATTCTTGTAACTTCCGTTGTTTGTAAATACGCACAGATCATTGTACTTAGAAACTGCCAGACCAAAAAACACTCATTAATTAATTATGCAGATACTTTATACATTAAACTGTTATTAAGCATTAAACACTGAGAAAACTCTTGTATATAAAGTTGCCTAACAATTATAAATCTAAAATTAGGTAAAATAAATCAAATGTCAGTGCTCAGCATAAGCATTTTTGCCTTGTCACTTTTTTTACAATTAATTGCACATTGTAATTGCAGAAAGCATAAATAATTAGTTTACTCTATTAACAACAATTTCATGGGAATATAAATTCTATAGAATGAAACTGAAACGAGGCTGAAAAATATTATTTCTCCATCAGCTCTATTGCGCTTATCCCGCCTGGAAGTCGCTGAGCAAACTTTGCGTAAAAATATAAAATAAGCCGCATACATAAATGCAGTGGTACATACCACTGTAGTGAAAACAGAAAGCAATATGAATCCAAATTGGTGCTAGTCGTAATTCAAAACCTCATCTTGAACGTCGTGTGAACCTGATTTCCGCAGATCTGGAAGCAAAGTCAAAGGAAAACTGTATTTTTACTTTAAAATTTGTCAGCAATGTAGATTTTAAAATAATACCTTGAAATGTCTCGACAAAGGATTCTCTCGATACTTTAATTTTAGTTTTTGATTCTAAGCTGTGTTTAAGCTTCCACCAGCCTCCAAAAGGTTCTGGAGTTCTTCGTTCCGAATAGTGACTATAAGTTGCATATGGAGTTTCAAAAGCTTGGCGAAAGAATATCTCGACATGAGTTTCTTTTCCCCACTCAATCACCATTTCCCAACATTTGGCTACAACTTCCATGTTAGAGGGGTTTTCTGAGATTTTATCGCAAGAAACCGAGAACATGATAGTAACATGAGGAAATTTTAAGTTGAAACTTTGCTGACATTTTCTCCATTCAGCAAACAGATTCCGAAGTGTGTAATCCATGTATCGATGCTGAACTGAGGGGGAGACGGGGTCACTTACGTCAACAATGACCACATTGACCCATTCCCTAACCAAATAAAATTGGTCCTGAAGAAGAAAGCAGTCCCGAAGATCAACGTAAGTACCAGTGCGAATGAAGTTACTATTAGTTCTGCTTCGTGGTTGAATTCCAAGGTCCTTTCTAAACTCCGCCCAATGTCTTTCATCAAATGTTTCCTTGTTAAATTTATCAAAGGCTATGATGCTAACAGTCCCCGGAAAAATGTCATTTGCGAACTCAGCAGCATGCCATGTTTTGCTAAAGTTGTGGTAACCATTTGAACATGACCCGTCATACCTAACCCTTAAAACAATCGTAAGTGAATTGAAAGAAGAGTTGTGAAGATTCTTGTTATTCAACTTTGCAACGATTTCAGGTATCTTAAACCTAACAGATGATTTTTCATCAATGTAATCAGCCATATAGAAATTGCACATTTGATTGTCAATTTCAATGGTGGAAAATTGAGTTGAGACTAGTTCCAGCATTGCCTGGATCTCCTGCTCGTCGAAATAAGTGTTGTACGATATGCGAACTCTGTGATTAAAATGAATCACTGTTAGGTTACTAAATCTATTCATATCCTCAAGTGGAAAACTCACGCCAAAATTTTCTACAAAAAAAAACACAACTTTCTTTTACTTACAAGTTCAAATATGATGAATACATTCTACAAGCGCATATTTTATTTACCATCCGTTTTGGCAATGAAGGAAGATGAATCAATTTCCGATTTGTACCTCCACCAACCCACATCATTTAGACGATCATTGCCGTACTGGTCAAAAGCTTCGTACATGATAACACTCCGATTGTTTTGCTTAGCCCAATCACCCATGAGTTGCCAGCACTCCAGAAATTTTGAGACCTCCTCAAGGTTCCGGTGCAAAGGAGCATCACAGATTACTAAAGGAAGCATCTCCAAATCACTGTTGAAATACTTAAACTCCCGCTCAAGACGATTTAAGAAATTTTGCAGCAAATAGTATTTGTTATGTGTTCCCCAAGGGTTGAGAGGAATTTCATGAAAATTAATCACCGGTACAACTGCATCAACATTTTCAAGAACAGCATGAAAGTATTCGTCATTTGTCCATGTGCTATACAATGGCCAGCCCTTATATTGATCAAAGGGATAAGCCACACCTAGCTTGTAGCTCCTCTGTTTTGGCTCATTTTTCAGTATTTCCAACGATGCCTGAACGTGACAATCCATTTGCCATAGGTGGCGTCTATTACTAAAACGATTAGAATTTTTATGAAAATAATTTTTGCCAAAAAGCCAGTCGTTGTCATAAAGCAGAATTGTATCAACACTGCCTTCATGAATTGAGTTTGCTTTGTCGGCAACGGACTTGGGAAATGTAATAATGGTTTGTGTCGAAATATTGATGGCTTTATTTGCATCCCAACTAGGGTGGAATTTGTCGCAAACATCCCAATGTAGTTTCATATCAAAAGACATGATAACTTTTGTCAACTTTTTGTTCATTTGGTTTTGTTCAGCTATAAAACTGGGTATGAAAAGCAAACTGTCGTTTAGTCTTCGAGGAGGCGTAACTGTAACCAAAATGTAATTTTATTGCACCAAATTTGTCAAGATAGAGGAGATTTTAGGTTAGGGGTGAATGAAGAATTGGAGTTGGAGTAGTAGGTATTTTAAATACCGGCAGCTGAGAAAAGCTTTAGGCATGACACAGGAGAATTATAGAGATTTTTGTTGTGCATTAAAAATGCACATTACTAGGCATTCCTTCCATATACCTTATAACGTAAGGAGAGGAGTTGAGGAGTTGAGAATTATTATTATTATTTTCTGAAAGCTTAGAAAGAGCTTTAATTTTCTTTAATTATTTGGAGGGTTGAGGTAGGCGTAAGCTTTAATTAAAACTTGTGTTATTGACCAAGGTGAGTTGACGATAATAAAAAGTAGACATTATTGGAGAATATCTAAAAGTAATATGAGTGGATGATTTGTTAATTTTCCGTGACTTTCTGAGAGAATCTTCTGAAACGCATAATACGTTGGGAGTGTATTCTGTTGCGGAAGTGGGGTTGAGAGGAACGAGACTAGAAGTGCCTGATGACCTGAACTCTCGACAGAGGTTCAGGGAAAGTGTTTAGAGTGAACGCTTTCTGTCTAACGTCATGCCAGGCTCTGGCGGACCTAGGCAGATTGCCGTTGCGTAATTATATTGTGCATTCATTCCTTTCATCCGGCTAATTATTATAATCAAAACCATTCGGATCTGTCTCAAGTAGTTCTCATAATATCTCACTTTGAACTGATAAATTTAATCACTGCAATGCAATACTATATGTTTTTGCAATTTTTTTTAGCTTACGTGAAGCTGTTGGTAGAGCACTGTTGATTACAACAGTTCCAAAAGTTCCTCCAACCAGACTAGCCATTTCTTTCAAATTCTCTTGCTCGTTTTGGGACCCATTTTGGAGCGGTGACTGGAACCAAACCGACACATGCTCTCTGCTTGTATTTGTATTTAAACGACCAGCTGCATCCTTTAAACCGGAAACAAATTTAAGATAATCCTGTTGAAAATTTTTCAATTCCAGAAACAAAAACCTTCTTTAGTGAAAACGTTACAATGTTACTTACAATTTTAGATGAATCACGAGTAATGAGCTGAATAAAAAAGACAAACAGGACAGCTCGTTCATCCATTTTTGCTCAGCAACGTACACATTTATAATTTCAACTTTTTTCTCGAAAGGCACAGATAACCATTTACTTTCAATTTACGACACTGCACCGAAAGTACAACCAATTCAAATTTTAAGGGCTATGAATCCAGTGTTCAAGCTGTTGTCTGCACCACATAGAAAAGTCCAGTAGGTTTAGGTTTTCAGTTTAATTTAAACTCTTGTGTTGATGATTTTATATTAATCACACATTCTTAAAATTTGTCAAGTAGATGAAAATACTGTGAAAATGGATCGATCGATCGCTATTTGCAGAGGACTGAGAGTGAATGGAAACGAATCACAGTACGTATGCAATCGAAGCACATACGGAGAAAAACTGGGATGGTTGGACATAGACCTTCATTTCAGATTCTTGTCAAGTGTTCGTCATCATTATTTGCCGTCTTCTGATACCTTTCAAATATGAATTCGTTTTCATGCATAACATAGCTTTTCACATATAGGAAACCCCAGGAAAAAATCTTTTAAAAATTAGAGCTACAAGTAACTTTTGTTTGTTCTCTGCATTTGTCCCATATCTTATCACTATTTAATGCTCTACACTTATCTATTTACAAAGTGTATCCTTTCTACCAACTTCTTCAAACAAATCCATTCACGATTTCATATTATATAATGAAGCAGTTATAGAAAATAAAATGTTCAAATGGATCCTGTCATGACGTTATGCGCGTAAACCTTCCTTGTCAATATTTAAATGCCTCAAGAAGTTCATGAGAAAGGAAAGATGCAACACTCCAAATGTGGAGATGGGTATTGTTTGCTGAGCCTAACCGAATTCAGAAAGCTGCGCTTTTATTTTTTATTCAAACAAATTTGTTTTATGTTTATTTTGAACTTTCGTAAGAAAAATTGGATAAATATATCACACATAGCAACGTCAAGAAGTGCGGAGATATTACCATCGGAATTTTACCCCTGCACTTGCTAAACATGTGGAACCATGTGATCAGCCGACTTATTGATGACGAATTTCCTCTCATGGCGCTACAAACTAACTGCTCCAAATGGAAGTTAGAAATCAGCCAAAATGCTGAATTTTGTTTGGGGTATGAGTATTTTTCTTAGAATTATGTATGTGCTTGTTTTCCGTAGTTGTACTTCATTGCCGAAACCACGGTTTTAGGGGTGGAGGAAGGGTGATTTTAAAAAATTTACTACCAGTTTAATACTATTCCCTGAAGGAGTTAAAAATCAATTGTTTATAAATATCGCCATAATAAGCCTAAAATTTGAAATTCTTGGCAAAATTTTCGTTACAAAATTAAAATAAGAGAAAAACTTGGACTAAAAGGTGCTAAAGCCTCAGAAATTGCACAAAAAGTATAGTTGGAATAGAAAAGTTGAAAAAAAATTGAATTTAAGTTTTTAACACCGGAAAACACACTTGTCAGCATTTGTTGGAGGGGACGAAGGGGACAGTGTGAGGGCATGAAATTTCTAGGAGAGAGCGATGTTTAGTCCGTGTATTCCAAATATTGGTTGGTATTTTACTTGCTTGGATCACCTCGCCATACAGAAACATTTATTGAATACGCAATTCTCATTACATTACACAAAATAGTTGGCTTTGCGTTTTATGTAAACACTGTTTGAATACTTTTATAGCAAGCTCCTGATAATGTTACAACATCATTAGGGATGAGAAAAGGAATGTCAACAACTCGATAGACTATAAACAGAACGCATACAAACGATGAAGTGCACACAAAAATATTCCTTTAAGGAAAAGTTACAGAGAGAATACAGAAATTTTTCTTTCTTGCGTTATCTGTCAAAAGTTGATTTTAGATAAACTTTTTTCCTCGTTTTGATATACTCAACATGTGCACCGGTGAATGTCCATGAAGATACATAACATGGAAATGAGAAACGCATTTCGTTGAGATCTTGGATCTTGGGATTGGTTACTTGGGTGGTGTATCTACATGTCTGTTGAAGCCGCTGTGCATTGGACATACCAGATATACATTTTTGTATCGTGTAAAATCCAGCTCATTATATATCATCATCGCACTGTAATTTAAAATCGGGGATTTGATGTCATTAATGGGTTTGCGGATGAAATTTTAAACAGATAGACAGCAACATGTGATACATGTTTCTATATTGAAAAACGCATGTAGAATCCGATAAAACAACTTTTAGCCCGCTAGAACAAGTATTTTTGTAGTTGTGCTAGTGTAATGCCGACGGAGTAACATTTTAGGGTCGATTTATTGATAAATTAAACTTTTAAATTGCTCAAACCAAAACTTCCAAAAAGTGCGGGCTGTAGTGATAACAAAAAACGTCTTTCGCGCATTTTGACCCCAAGATCACTATTGTAGGCGCCCGCAAACTTTGGAAGTCATGGTAAAAGTTTTTGAAATCGTAAGCTCCTGAAAATTCAAATCTTTAGAAATTGAAGTAAGCGTGAAAATTTCTCAGCAAATATTGGTGTTTCACGTGTGTTTGGTGTTGACGTTTCATCAATGTATGAGACAAATTGACACATTTGCGGCCTTACAAATCAAAATGTATTGGTTTTCGATTTTTAGGAACATATTAAGTGGTCACACGACGGATTTTGCAATCTGCAGACCACGCAGCAACTGAACGCCTTCATATTCCTGAGGCTTGAATTCACCCCCTTTACACCGCGGATAATAAATAACTGTAACTACACTACTATCAATGAAAATTACGTGCTTCATGTGTAAATGAAGCGTTTTTTTTTTGTTTTAGACAGGATACAGCCATTGAAAATTAAATTTCCTTGCGCAACACTGCGTAAGGGATAAGGGTAGAATTAGCGTCTCGGAAATATGAAGCTGTTCAGTATTTGCGTGGTCTGCAGATTGCAAAATCCGACGTGTGACCACTTGATATGACATAAAGTACGTGCTACAAAGTCAGGGCTTTTGTTTAAGCGTACGATGGCTACTGTACCTTCACTATTTCGACTATTATGGCCAAAGCAAGAATGCAACCCCTGCAAAGTTTGGTGATGAAGTTACCAATTTGAGCGTTTTCTTGAGGGTTACAACTCAGATTCCGTGTTCTTTGACAAATTATGTTTCTATTATGATTCTTCATTACTCTTGGTGCCATATCAACTAAAAAATTTTGGAATTTCATTACTCAGTGCAATTTTAAGCTGTTGCCTACATGACTTGGCATGCACCCTCTACACTGCTCTCCTATTCTTACCAATTCCAAAGGTACCCGTACCAAGTTGCTCAAAACCACTTATATAACACTTTCCCGGATAATGCAACATTAGCATATTAGTCCAAACACAAAAAACTACAGTAAAACCCTAAAAATGGATGTAAACTTTTGTCCCACAAAATTTCGATGGCGCGGGACATTTTTGTGAATTGTGAAAACTCTGTTTAACATAAAGAGTTGAAAAGCATATCATAAGAAAGCCCATTAAATTTGGAACTTCCGGTAGTAAAAAAATTTTGAAATTTGTTTTAATTCGAATAAGTTATTGCGGAGTCCAACTGCAAGGAAGCTATCAATTTAAACTTTTGTCGTACCACTGTATGTATGATGTGTTTGTCTGGAAATGATTAGATAAAATAATATTTGTGAGAAGCTAGTTATAACCATTTAGATTTTGTTGACCATTTCTTTACGAACGTTTTACAATTCTTGACCCATTCATGACTGTTGAGCGGGAACCAAAGTCCTCGATGTATTTGCAAGTTTTAAATCTGACATGGGTAGACTCTTTCTATATACAAACGAATTCGAAATTTTATATTTAGCACTCCAACGAGAGAAATCGGATTAAAATTTGTTGCAAATCTTTTAAAAGTGCAATTTCTTGGTTAACGAATATTTGAGCCTAATGCAAAATATTTCAGAAGCCAAATCTATTAGAACTAGATGTTTCTACATTTCAAAAACACGAAAAACAAGCCACTGTGAATGACCACTGGCTTCCGTTCTTAAATAGAGAGGCGAATCGCAACATGCAAATCTTTCTCAAGTTTGCTTTGGTATGTAAAGAAGATTGTGAACACAGATATAACATCCCTTTAATTTACAACAAGTACCGTTTTCTACAAATTTTTGGGATCATTTGTTGTATTCGGGTTGGATGATTTGATAATTAGTCGCTTTGATAAATTGAAGTTGGTTAAAATCAAACAAATAATGAACAGACTGAAGGAGTTTGGAATGAGCAATATTAGCTTGTTTAGCTACACCTTCCTCCCGACGAAAAACAAGTTTGGTAACGAAGAGAGAGAAATGCAAACTACAGTTTCAGCTGTGACTGGAACTTTCATATTTCATATGGTTTAATGTTTCTTGTGGCTGGCCTAATTATGCTGGTCGAACTATGGAGGGCCAAATTTCCAAAAAGGTAAATTGGTTTGTTGGAAACTGCTATAAATTGAAACAGTATACTGTAAGCCCTCAAAAGTAAGACCCAACCTTCTAGGACGCCTCCCAACAAAGTTATTCGAGAGAAAAAACGTTTTGGCAACTAAAAGCGATAACATGCGACCCATTATCATGCCTGGATGTACATAAGTGTAAAGCCCATGTAATTATATCAAATCCTTATTTGTAATAAATAATTTATTGTCAATAATTCATATTTATTTGATAAGCAGGTGCTTTTATACATACATTTCAATTACATCAACAGCTTGGGAAAAATAACGAAATAAATGGGCGTCAGTTTTGTATAAATGAGAATAAAGTAATTTGAAACGCGTCATTTTTCATAAAAATAGAAATCATCTAGACAAAAGGAATCACACAACCAATTTATTATACGTTTGTAAATACTGATTTAATCAATTGAACTAAAGGATAGTGCAGGTTTATTAACAAACGCATTTTCATAACCTACAACTTCTAAATGTAAAAAGCTAACTACAACCGTACTACCGCTACCACAGTATCTAACACTACAAAAGAAATGTGGTAAGCAACAACTATCCAACATGTTGAATCAGCTCTTAATCTGGAATCGTAAGTGTTTTTACAATATTTTGGAACTTAATGTGACCTTCAAAGAAATAACATACACTCAATTTCCTCCATTATTCTTTGCCATTTTATGTTCAAGTCGCTCTGTTCAACACACCTTCCAAACTCTGCACTTCAGACCTTATTTTCTCTAGCTCCTCCATACACTCCAGCTTATCTTTCTCCGTTTTTTTCAGATTCGCACGAAGCTCCGCAATCAATTTGTCCTTGGATTGCAGCCTTTGTGTGAGATCCCAATTGGTTGCCTTCAGCTTCGTATTTTCCTCTGCGAGCTTGGAGGTGTCTGCTGTCAAAGCTTTGATGGCTTCCTCCTTCTCCAGATCCTTCGATATCAGCACTTCTGCCCGCTTCTTCATTCCGGCTACTATATCGACGGTGCTTTTTTTCTGACTTGGGCCATTGTTGTCCTGGCCTAATGATTTCAATCCAGTTGGAAGAACAGCTTCATTCTGTAGATGACGAACTGAAATATCTCGTGATACAAGCTGAGCATTCCACCGGTCAATTTTTCTCAAAAGGCCGTTAATCCCTGCATCTTCTGCCAAAGTAAACTTGGCTAACCGAGCTTTAGTTGAGAAGTTCGTTGCTACTCTTGCAACCCGGATCCCTTTCCGAAATGTTGCAGTGAGAGTGCGGTCCCTGTGAATGCAATGGTGGGGTTCAGCACGATCGAAAACTCTCAGGTTCCTTGAAGTACGAGGGATTAAACCATTTTCATTTAAAATGGTTACATGATGACAACGAATGCAGTAATTTAATGTATATTATTTTTACCCAGGTCTTCGCCAATAACAGGTTGTCGGGTCTGTGAAGAATTGAACATACACATAGATGTCTCCGTCGGATATGCAAGTATAGCCATGGTCTTCATCATCTTCTGCACCTGCTTTACGAATCATCCCCGGCCAATATGTATAATTACGGTAGTCATAATTAATGCAACCCATAACAAGGCATCCCTCAAAGTACTTTTCATGCAGTTTAGGACTGTGGACCTATGAACCCAAAATCAAATGTTTTACAAATACATTTACAAATTTCAAGGTGGTAATGGATGTATAATGTCCACTCTACCTTTTTTAACGGGGGTGGCCTCTTCGGATTTTTGGAAATAATCTGTTTCTTTGATGGAACTCGTCCTCGTGTTGACCTGCGCCCTTCGGGATTTGATTGCTGAGCAGCTGCAGAACTAGAAAATGTGTAATCCATCCTTTCCGGTGGGTAAACTGTAAACTCATCCTCCACCTCACTTTCCTCAGACTCAGCCTTCACAATAATGATTCCAAGTTCCCGTTGGAGTTGGGTTGAGGTTGATGCCACAGAACGACTCGTTTCCCTTTCCTCTGAAACTTATCATAGATTTTTTAAAGGGTACCATGTTGAGATTGGATAGGAGTAAACAATTAGAATGTTGAGAAGAGGATATCAATTTTTGAAATATTACCAGATGAGCCAGTCTTCGCCTTTTTAGTTAAGTCCTTTCCATTTGCCCTTAAGGTCTTTTTCATTTTTGGTACGCCAGATCCTAAAATAAAACTTGCACCGTCCGTATAAGATTCTGAGCTTCGTTCAGAGCTGGAGTTCCACCACCAATCGGAAGAGGATGACGATGAAGAAGATTCTGTCCTTTTTTTTGGCATCCCGAATCTCCAGATATAATTAATGTTTTTCCCTTCCAACCAGTTTACACTTAAAAATTGGCAACCACAAACCAGTGTTCAAACCTTGCGGTTATCAATGACGAAAATACGATTCAGTCCCTCACAGAACACGAAGACAGAAGATTTGAGTTGAGCTAATTAGCGCACTAACTATATATATTGTTGACAGCTGATAGTTGCTGAAAGGATGAACTAAATCGGAAGAACGATTAGCACCAACTAATGAAATATAAATATTTTACTACCAACTAACAAAACACATCTTGACTTGTCAACAAACCAAAATTCTTTTTCAGTATTTACACTGGTCTTAGGTCTTCTCTCGATCCGTTGGGATATTGATAGAGGCAAAAGGGAATGAGATGGTGCTTTGTATTTTGGACACAGTCCATCATCACAAAAGAGTGAGATTCATCTTCATTCTGAAGATGTCGTGGTGGTAGAGGTGAACAAAGACAGGACTAGAATGCTTCAAAATAAAAGCCACGTAAGTGGACTGAAAAACACAGCTGTACGCATTCTGTTATTCTAAACGCGCTAGTACGACGTTTCATGCGCTTATGAATGACATTTTATGCGCTTATGATCATTTCATACGAGTTTGGTTCAGGGCTGGTGTCCGCCCTGTTTTCTCATTATTTGTATAGCATTTTATCATCTATTTTTTAAAACTGTAACGCTGGGCAAAAACCATCCCTGTAACGCTTCGCAACGCTGGCCTAAACACCATCCCCTCCAACGTCACGTTTGATGTGGATGGTCCCCAAGTTAAAATGTAATTAGTCTAAAGCCAGAGCCAAACACGAACACCTTTAAAACAGCTAACTGATAAACTAACATTGGCTGCCAAAACCCCACCCCTTTTAATTAAGCAAATGCATTTGAAGTAAAATCAATATCCTCAGGGATATCTGACCAGTTCCTACATACTTATTCCTATTAACATTCCAAACCGCCAAGTACGGCTTTTCTTAACTACCTTATGATTTATGGCATCTAGTTTGAGATGTGTAATGAAAGTCTGGAAATGGTGATAATGATAGTAAACTTTATTATGAGCGTAAATTTATGATGTTTGTATTCTAGCTAGCATATAAATGCATACCAACTCAAAACCCTAATAACGTGAGTAATTATGGGAGAGATCGGTACAAAATCGGTGCGTACGCCTCGTATAACGTCGCGAATTATGAGACAGACTTATACGAAATTGCTTACTGATTCGTTCCGATTTTATCCGGGTATTCTCATAGTTCAGATGCACAAATAGAACACGGTCCAAGCACGATTCGCAAACGATCTGTACGAAATAGTACTGTACTGTGAGAAGAGTGTTCGAATTCGTTGCGAACAACACGCACTTTTTCGATTGGGATGTAGTTCGTATTTTATGTGAGCAAAAGCACATCCGCTTGTGATTAGGGAAGTTAGGGTGATTAGGAAAACCACACGTGAACTGTAAAATAAACGAGGAAACTACATGAATTTTCACAAAACATTTTTTTTTAATTTCCCATCTGCGGTTTTATACTTTCAACAGATAAACATGAAGTATGAATTCAAATTTTCCGTGATCTTGGTTTATCATTGGGTTAACGGACCATGAATAGCAAATTCAATTGAGCACAACCCATTTACAGGAATCGTTTTCAGCAAGCTTTACTTACAATCCTAAACCAACCCGTCTCCGTTTTCTTTCTGCCAAACAAAACATTTTTCATGCATAATACACCATGTTCAACGTACTTTATACGGGTGCACATCATATTATTCGGTTTGGGGAGTTGGATTTGCTTTTCTTTTTTAACATATTGAGCCATCTTTGTTGTACCGATGTGTTGTTAGTCAATTAAGTCTTCCAATAAAATAAAAGTGCTTTACAAACTGACACTGAAAAAGGAAAGTGGATGTAACACTCATCAAATTGTAATAACACTTTCATGTTGAGTAATTATGCATGTTGTTATTGCTCATTTAATAATTCATAGCGTAATAATAATGTCATAGTTCATTTGCACAGATTTTCTTTTATGATTCTAATCTGAGCTTATCAAAAATATGTCTGAATATTGTGTTTATTAGTTCTCGCGAATATCAGGGAATGTGAAGGATAATTTATGCTTCATGGTCTTATCCATAGAATAAAGTATATTGTAATAAAATCTGTATTTTAAGTGTTAACTGGTATCAGTTGAATTTTAGAGCAATTGGTCTCCCTAGCATTACACCGACAGAACCAACAAATATTACATGTAAAGTATTCCTAATTACAAATAAAAATCAAAAATGGAGATATCGTTTTATAATAATAATCATTAATAATTCACAGTTTATTTATCGTTTTATGAAGTACAAACCTTCGTATATGAATACGTAATTCAATTTTACTGACCATTTTATCTCATTTAGAATGAAATTTATATAAAATTAATGATTAACAAATTGGGTAAGATGTATATAAGAAACTACATGCCCAATAATTAATTGCGTTATTATTTACTCATTAACTCATTACATTAAATTAATACTTCAATGTTCAATCGTAAAACCAAATGTTTTAAACTGAAATGTTTGAAGCCCTCCACTTGGCTCCACCAAAGTTCCAAATCCTGCCACAATAATTCACATTAACTCCTTATGAATGCAGTTTCAACCAACCAAAAGAAAAAATAAATTGTAGAACGGCAAGTAGTTGTCTCCAAAATGTTTGTTCGGTCAACTCAAAATTAGATATGTAATTGTTTTCGAGTGAACGGGAGGATTCGTTGACTCCTGCAAGATTAGCTGGAATCGCTGATGTTGCCCCTTGCAGTAAGAAGAGTCCAGTTATAAGGGTTGTTGTGAAAATCTTCATTCTTGTAGAGCTCCTGAAAGTAAAAAAATAGTATGGTTGGAATTGAAAGACTGATAACGATGACCCTAATAGGAAACAGTTTTATACATCGTTTTTATCTAATTTTCCGAGATAAAAATTCACTTCCAGCCTAATCAACAACAACGAGGTGACTAATGACCATGTCATGTGAGGCTCATGCTTACTAATGACTACGTACGTCACAATGCATTCTATGTTTTATCTTTTAGTGATAATTTATCCCGTGTGGTCTCTCATTGGGATTCGCTAATGAATTGGTTTGGACTGCCTAATTGGCCCAAAATTTTGTATTTAAATAGGAGTAATGTATGAATCCTAGACGATATCTCACGAGAATATCAGTAATTTCCACATATAATCAAATGCCCATAGTCCAGAGATACTGATGCACAGCACTCATTTTTACTAAACTAATTGAGTTATAAACAACATAGAAGAACAACCAACAATGATTTGATCAACAAGAGCTATATTTAATTAGTATGAATCAGGAAATTTTAATCGTCAACTCAGTGCTTGTACTTATGTACCAAACGTAGAAGTGAGCAATGTTTTTCCTTACTCGACCAAATGTTTCCTACCACCCATTTCGGCACTATCACACTCAGTGCTGGTAACGTTTCAGCATTTGTTCTAGATTTTTTGGTGAAACAAATTCCCCTGAAACAAAACGAATTGAAACGTTTTACCATTGGAACAAATTGAAACGAATCATTGAAACGCGTTTCAGTCCGTTTCAGTCAAACAAAACAAATATCCGCAATTATGTCTTCAAATTATCATTACCAGCGTCATCTGAAACTCCAAGTTTGAAACTCCTAGCTTTCAAGGTAATTGCATATAAGCGGCTGGTTTATAAATGGAGCTGAACTTTTGGTCCGGTTTTACTCAGTAACTTTGAATGCTTGGTTTATTTTTCTACGATTAAAAACGACTTTGGTTATATACAACGCCGAGATGGAGCTTTAATGAAGAATATCCAGTTTTCACATACTTAAACGACATTTTATGTACTTAATTTAAACGTTTATTTTTATTACAGAAAACAGGTTTTATGAGCGCCAGTTTTGTGAATTTTTCTTGCCTTTATGAAAACCGATTTCAAAAAACGTGTCAAACTTCTACGTAGAGAAAGCATTTTTAAACAATTTAAAGAATGTTTCATGAAATTTTATGCGACCGTCTTGTTACACGCGTGGTTACTATTTAACCTTTTTAGGTGAAATTCTAACTTTCACCATGGACAAAATTGTTAGATTTGGTACTGCAGAAAGATGTAACATGGTAAGTGCTATCACCCATAAAGATATAACTATTGTAATTTTTTTTGGAAATAGCTTTCCGTTATTCAGGAGAAATAGAGGATCGAGAAAAAGTTAAGGCACTGGCGTAATTTAGTCGTGATTTCCACAAATGTAGACTTTATTAGTTCATT
>JAQGAP010002042.1:0-16701 GCA_034697805.1 Orchesella bifasciata | reverse complement strand
GACAGACGACGACGACGACGACGACAGACGCGATACCAGGTGATCTTAATATGTACCTAAAGGTACATAATAAGCTGATGTGACATGAAGTCGCACGCATAGTACACAAAGCAATAGCCATGCCATCACGTATTTATATAAACATATATGCATTATTTATGCGTGCCTACACCAAACTAACTTGTTGCTTTGGATGATCCATCAGTGTACTCAATACTGCACATAACGTACCATAATAACTAGACTCAAAATTGTTTGCACATTTCATGGCATTGCGTTACTGTAAAGATTATTATTGAGATCCTCTCTCTCTCTCTAATCCCTATGTGGCTCGGCCATGTTTTGTGTATTAGGTTGATCCTGCGAACAATTACATTGCTCGTCTCGTCTACCTATATCTAAAAGACAGTCGACACTGTGAGTTCATGACGACATCATGACGCTCACTGAACGTCCTTGTTAGTTGATGGATACATATAAACATACACCGTTCGTGGTGGCAGTGTCAGTATAAAAATAGTGTATTATAATGAGAGCAAGTGAAAAACTGACAAGAAAAAAACGTGCAGCTCTCTTGCTTTGTCTCTCTCACTTTACTTGAATACCCATCACATCGCATCACGTCAAGAAGTGGTAGAAATGGGTATCATCTTGTAGCAAAAGTACAAGGTGTTGCCATCATTTAAGAGAGCTTGTGAATTTTTTGTTGTTTTGCATTTATACACGTACGAAATAATATCACCTTACATTGTGAATTCATCGGTTTCATCTCTCGGTCTCTGATATATACACTCATCATCTCAAAGAGAAAGATGCCAATAATAATGAATTACAATTATTTTTTGTTGTTGTCAGTACCCTAACCACAGTCACTCAACTCAACCATTTCCCTCTTCCTATAATTAAAAGGTATATTGCTTAAAGGGTTTATTTACGTGATAGTACGATTGCAGTTTCATACGAAATAGCCAATGCCCATAGACCATTAGTTATTTTTTTATGATAAGAGTGCAACTAAAGTAACTGCACGTTATATTATAAACCTTATTATCTATTTATTGCAACGAGTGATTCTCCAACTCAAACATGCACTGTGCAAGCACGTGCATAAATGTGTACACATACCATTACCTGTTATTATAGTGGCAATGAATACAAAAGAATATTATATGTGGTATGTAATGTAAGGCACTGAAAAATGCAACATATATGCTACTGAATCTCACGATTCACTCTTTAAAGGTAACTCATAGCAGACGGACAAGCGATAAAGTGGCTCTCTGTGATAGTGCACAGACTTCTTGCATGCTGTTTGGTGCCCATTGTTGCCCATTATATTCCAACCAAACCAAACCACTATACTGCACATGCATTTCCAACTGCTGTGACTCTCATAATTTGTTAATCTGGCTGAACTGAACATCTATTGTTATAAAGGTGTATTTCTATCTGTGTTGAGAGTGCTCCTTCTGTTACTTAATAAATTTTTATTGGCTTTTCTACCTCAATTTAACTAGTCACTTTGTATGAGCATTCATACCTCTGTGACAAGAATCATTACTTCAAAAGTATTTTTAGATCCGCATTTAGATTTGTTGTAACGAACTAGTTCCCATCCGTACTTCTGGTTAGAGTAGAGAGCTTGTGCTGCAAAAGAATAAACGTGTGTTGTAAATCCGATCTAATTTGGAAGTTAATATGCAGTGACAGTGTAAAATTGCACATTGTTTTCCACTTGCACTTTTGTGATATGTGAGTTTGAATTAAAATGGCTGCAAATATTATTGAGAGTTAATGAAGCTCACAAATTAACATGTGCGGTGCTCAAAAATACATTTCAAATAATGTACGTATCTGAAGGTGTGATCAGAAATGAATTGGCGTTACAAAATGTAAATCCGTACATGAATGCGTAAAAAAATTGGGGATAAAAAGAACAGAGTGATTTTACATTAAGATCTGTTTCGGAAGAATTAACGTGATCATATATTCCTTTGCATTCATCAATTTAAGGAGTTCACAGCAGGAAGTACATGATAAAAAAAAAAGTGTAACACGTGTGGTTGAAGTGTAATCTGATTTTAAGTTGAAATAGCTTTTAAAATGTAAATTGTATGTAGGATTCTTTGAAAAGCAGATCAAGTCTAGATTTGAGTTCTCATGTTTTGAAACGTTTTATACCGAGTGCAGAGAATACATCATTGGGTTAGCATCAAGTGGTTGTATTTCATATTCACAGAAATGGTATTCGAAGTACCATGATATTGCATCTTTTGACTTTTACCACAATGCAAAGAAATCTAGACGATGTGCACTTAACAGAGTTATTACAAACGTTGGCTACGAAAATGCGGTGCTTTTTGTGAGACCTTTCTGTTCAGGAATAAAGTAAACACTGCACTCTTTCACATATCAACATCAACTTGTTTCCGTTATGGTTCTGTAGTTTCGTGTGGTAAATAAATGTTTCAATGGGTATCTGCCAGAAAAGATATCTTGACAAAGGATGGGGAATAAGCGGGTCGACGAAGTGGAAACTGAGCAAACACAGTTATATTAGCTTGACAGAGGAATTAATTATTTGCAATCAAAGCAAACGGGATCTAACGGTGCGTCATTATGGTGGAAATCGTTGCCTCAACATCGAGTTTGATTGAAGTGAAAGATTCATCTGGGGATGATTCACCAGAAGAGCTATGGAAGCTTAGTGGGAATGTGAAAAAGTCTGATAATGTGTACTATAGTGATGCCAATGACTTTTGGAAGGACACAAAAGAAGAGGAGGGTCAATGCTGGAGCTCGTATTTTCGAGTCCGAATTTATACCAATATAGTGAATGGCCAATGGAAGCCGAGTGAGGAGCAAGAGGTCTCGATAAATATCAGAGAATTTGGATGTAAGTGATAACCGCATAATTGCACACCTAATTAGGATGCAATAGATAGTCATAATATCCTCCTGTTACAAAACAAAACAACCAGTTCATTTATTAGGTAGATAGAGCAAGTAAATAGGCAGATGTAAGACTACCTGCCAAATCCTGCAAACGTAATGCTTTAAAATTCGGAAGGTATACAAGCTGAAAGGCAATGCTCATGAATATACTAAACAATTCATCAACCTTTTGGGAGAAATCTTACAATTGCGTAAATAATAAATTAATTGCAGTAAATTATGATTTTCAAAACTAACGAAAGTTACATGGTGCTTGCATACACGAAAAAAGACAAACTCACTTTCATTCACAAAGTATTATGTTTCCCCGTTTTTTAAGATACGTGATCCCGTTCGTTGATAGAAAGTATTTACTTTTTTGTTGTTGAGCGTAATCTGTGGACAATTAGAATTTTTCTGCATACCGACTGGTTATGAATCTGGCATATCTTTGTTCAATGGATTTGTCATCGTCATAATTTGAAAGTTATTATATTGTATGTTTGGCTAAAGACTAAAGGTATAAAACGGATCGACTCATTTCATTTTTTATCACTGCAAAGAATCATCAAAACTCTTGACAGATGACAAAAGAGTGTTCTCAATGAAATACTGCGGATAATCATCTGGTTTTTTAATGCCCTGTCACGTTGTGTCCCACAGAAGAAATGATAGTAATCAAGAGCGTTAATTACCGTGAGTAAAGATCGTAACTAAAAAAGTTATTGCTTTGTACAGGTGCACGTTTGGTGTGCATAACAAATACGGAAGAAACGGTCGACTGACAGTTTTTAAAGCTGGCAACAGCAACAGCAGCAGCAGCATCTATCGAACATGTCATTTGACAAAGCGTTATGCAAAAATTATTTCTAAATGAGATTTACAAAGATTTTCGTCAACCATGTCGAATGATCGTAATGACTCTAAAGCTTGGTAGAACTAACTCAATTTTCCTCACGCCGTAGCATGCAGAAAGCGAAGATTTGGGGATAGAGTTAGTGAACGAATGAATGAATCTTTCTTCCCCAAATAGGCTGAGCATTTCGATACACTGTTGAAAACTGCGGTTCTGGTGCAGACATGAAGGTAACTCAGGGTGCAATTAACTTCAGCATTTCCTTATCCGCTGCATTGAATGTAATAAAGCATGGAGCCACTGGTGTGCATCTCTTTAAGGAACAATTTTAAGTCTGCTTACAATCTATCTTGTTCTTACGCTCTGTATGTTATTTATATGCAAATGTTTGCGAGTTGAAGCTAGTTGGCAAACGTAATTGCAATGTGTTGCCTAATACCGTGTCGGTGATACAACAAGTTTATTTGCATAATAATACAAACCACTTTGCAGCTAGCAAACTATCAGCCAAAGCCGATGATAGATTTGTAAAGCCAGGCGTATCAACAACATTCACTTGTTCATCTGAGGCAATCCAGATATTGCAGATTAAATAGACACCCCTTCCTATTGAATTAGATAGGAAGGAGAAAAAGGAATGAACTCAGATTTTGAGTAATACGAAGAGTTTACGGCATCCCTTGTAACTACGTGAAAGAGGAGTGCCGATGAGTTCTATTTCGTGCATGTAATTCTAGATTAAATCCCAATTCATCTGAATTATGACAGTGGCCACTGATTGTTTGGTCAGTGTTGATCAATGACATTGCAATTGTGTGCGGAGATGAAGAGTTTCGTGATATTCTACGTCTGTGGTGTCGATCGAGAACGTATTTAGTAACAGTATTTAGTAGTAGTAGAATGGATGAACTTGAGAATTTGTTGCCATTTCAGCTAACAACTTTTGAGAAATTCCCTTAAAACGCTCAAACATCTTGCTTGATCATTCCTCCAATTATTGCTAGAAATTTTGAGTTTTGAGATTTGAGACATTAAAAAGCATCATTTTCCTTCTCGGGTCAAGCCGCAAAAATTCTTTAACACGACCACGTAGAGTTGTTAGAGCATACGTGTGATGTGATACATTCTCATACATGGGATTTGAGTGTATCTCATGTTTTTTTCACGATTTCATTGCCCACAGACACTGAACTTTGCTCATTCTTATGATGACCATACAAGATCGAATAAATTACTAGTTACCGTGTCAAAAGAATTTTTACTGCGGAGACTATGTCTATGACTATAACATTATTTCATCACATTGCTATTCAACACCGACTGTAAGACGTACATGTACACGTTTTGTATTACAATCCCATCCCACACATTGCCCTACATGACATTTCATTTTGCCAATCAGAAATAAAAATTACTCTTGTTACACTGTGAACAACGTTTCTTTATACCCTACCTAACACAATAGGTGTTTTCCCATTGTTTGGCTCTGTAGAACAAATTAATCATCGATACAGAGACAACAGAAGAAATACTCAAGGGATGATTTCAACAATTTCATGTATCAAGTGTAGGCGTTATGTTTAACATGCTGTATCATAAATAATCATGTAGAATAAACGACAGAAAAAGAGATTTTTGTAACCAATATTTTTTCAGTCGATGCGCGTGTGTTAGAACAAACATAGGAAGTAAAATTAGAGTTTTAGCAGAAATTTTCTCTTGATATTATAATCTCATGGATGAATGCATGTTGTAAAGGGTAGTCTGCGTGTTTGCCGACGTTACTGAATCTGTGTTACTACTACTCCTTCTTAGCTTAATTATCCATGAAATCTGTGTTTATTTCGTAGTTAAACCAGCGTTGTCATTCACTTCCGGCCGAGTAGTATTCGTTAGTCCACAGCACAGCAGCAGCGTGATTGTGTGGCCGGATGTAGCAAGTAGTATTTTTCCGACTCGCTTGCTAAGCTGGCATCAATTTTTAGTCATTACATGCAATCTTGCTGCTCATTCACCACAGCATCAGTGTAATTAGCCAAGCACGATGTTTGCAATGTGTTGGAGTGTTTTCATTGATAGCAAGGATTGAAACTAGATTGAACACTGATACTGATATAGTAAAAGCATGCGTGGAAGGGGCAGCGAGATCGGCAGCCGCTGCCGATCTCAATATTGAACAAAATTGATCTCTAATGTTGATCAAATATTTAACTGATTTAATTTAGTGTAAACATGGGCCTTGTTTTAAGTTGGTTGGATGATTAACGAGAATAAGTACAAGTTATTTAATCTAATTTATGAGTGGGCTCACCCCAAATATTATGTTTACTGTAAATCATTTCAGTTAATGTTAGCTACTGTTGTTCTTACTATAATTATTAATTATTTTGAGACAACAGACAAAATTGGTCGGAAATTATGTCCCATAACCGTTCAACTATAGTGGAATCCGTTATAGTGTCCTGATTTTTAATACTGACATCAGAATTTAATTCTATGTGTGATGTCAACTTGGAATTTGGCCAAACAATCTGTAAATTTTATTGATAACAGAATCAACAGTTATATATGATATATTCAAGTTTCAATCAGTGATGAATACCAGATGTTTAAAATGTTTCTAATGGGTTGACAAGAGTTTGCACTATATTTCAGCAACGTTTCAACCAAAACCGTTTTAAAATGTCATCTTCATCTCTGCATAAATAATCAACTTGGGACTCATTTTAAGCACTATGTTCTTTATGAAGTAGTTGTTAGTGTGCCTAATATGTTGAAATTAGTTGCTTCATAATGTTGGCTAGTTTTATTGTAATCACAATCCCATTGAGTATGTACGTATTTGTAGTGCGTGCCTACATTATCCCACAGTACCATTTTTATCAGAATGACGCGACGCATTAAGCCACATGTGTTTACTGTTTGTTTTCTACTAATAACGTCCAAAGTCTTAAAATGTACTTGTAAGAACACGTAAAAATAATTCACAGCATTTTTTTTCAAACTCATATAAGAGTACTTGTTTTACAGTGTCGTTTACGTCATTGTAATCAAATTTCTGACGTATCCGATAGCCTGTTTTTTACATTATTTGGCTTCGAGTAATGGATCTGTATTTGGTTACAGCATGACAGGTGTATTAGCACTTTCGAGGTTACGTTACGGTGTCTTCAACCTACGCTGAAAAGTTTTATTTTTATTGTGTCATCTTGCATATTAAATTTAACTTTGCATCTTTCTTTGGCTCGCGTTCTTCGTTTGTTTGATTAGTGCGTAGGACATTGCTCGCTACATGATGATCAATGCTTAATGCTTGTGCACAAAGTGGTAAGTTATGTTGCGTCTTTGTTGTCTAATTCCACACCCGATTACAAGCTGAGCGTTACAAAAAGGGATGTCGTATTACAACAATCACGTAGCTTCTCAGTCCACGTAATTTAGAAACAATTTAGTTGCAACGAAGATAAACTTTACATTCTGTTTAGGTCAGGCTACATAACTCTGGATAGCCAAATGTTATTTGCAGCTTTTTATGTTTATGAGAGAAAAACATAAACTGCAACTGTTCTTTAAGGCACAGTTATCATAGCCTATATTTCAAGTTTTTGCAAAATTACTAACGCTTTTGAATGATTGCCACCTAACGTCTATCGATAAGTAATCAGTTATCAGCTTTGGCAACACAGTTGGGACCGTCAGTTTTATTGCATATATCATCGGTTTTAGTAGGTTCTGATCACAATTTATCATTTGTAGTTATGTTTAAGAACTCCCCTAATGCTCCCATGTTGAGTTTGAAAAAAAAATGTTTAAATTAATGATTATAAAGTAATAATAATTGTAACAATCCAGATAATCAGTGGTTATTATTACTTACTTCCGTCTATCTATTGGCATTGGAATTCATTGATTGTTTACTACCGCCTTGTTTATCTATATTAAGCCCGTAACAGCCCACAACAACACAAGTGGCCCTAGGTATACGTATATTTTTATTCATTCATTCGAAAAGAAAATCATAGACTTAGGTATTTTTATAGCAACCTTGACTTGTATTCACTCATCATCAACGGTAGTGGCTTAAAAGTAGTCTCAAGGCAATAGATTCTCATGCATAAAGGATACTGCCTTAACTCAAGGTTCAAAACGAAGAACATGCAGATTTTTTTTGCAAAATTCGTGGATGTGTACTTATAAGCGTAGAAGCATCCAAAGGTGTAGTAGTGTACATCTCAAAACTCCCCTGGGGTTCAGTTGAATGCCATTTCTAGTACTTAAGGATAAAGAACTTCAGGAGGGACAAAGTTGAGTGTTTTAAACCGTGTCAGTAACGATGTTTGCACATTTTTTGTTAGTGTAAAATTTCCTGCAAACAAGTAGCTGTTGTTTTTATCGCAAAACTATGAATATTTGGGATGTTCGGTTGATTCATTCATTCTTTATCTGGCTGGTATACGGTGATGAATAAATCAAATGACATGCAAAACCAAATGCAAAAGACTTGAAAAATAAATGAGAAGAAATGTGGCAAAACTGTTGAAATCTAATTAAGCATGAGAGAAATCAGATAAAGCTACCCTAATGGGCGTCTACATGAACACAAGCGCTCATATGCAACGGACTGAGGAAGAGCGTTCAAAGACTAATAACTATAATAGCATTTGTCATGGTTGATGTGCAAAGCAAATGATTTTTGCATATAATAATATAATACGCATGCGAATCTTCCCTCGGCATTATGCATGTATTTTAATATTTGTCCGCTCGTGTCTTGTGAGAAATAGGCAACTCATTCACAAGTTTTTTCACGCAGCTCATAAGCCCTTGAGCTGCTTGAGAAGTGTTGATTGCTCTGATCAGACAACAAGAAAGACTGAGAATTTTCTCTTTCACTAAATGATTGTAATTCAACAAATATGAATGAAGCATTAATAATTTATGAAAACTGACAGAAACCAATAAAATTGATTTCATTCATACAATCAAACACAATATGTTAGATTATAATTATCTTATAATGGCAGCTAGTTATTTGCATACATTTTGGAATCGTACGCATGTACTACAGCAATATATTTATATTGAATTTGAAATTAATTGCAGATGACAATGAAATATTCAACAAGCCATTGCCCTTGCCCCCATCGAATGCCTCAACGTATGAATCTGTTTATGAGGAGCCCATCTACGGAATTACTAATAAGCTCACTGCCACATACAGCGACAATGGACGATCCGGTGGGGCCAGTCCTGGAAAAAGGAGAAGCTCTGCACCAGCTGCGCCTTTCTTACCTAACAAACTCAACAGTTCAAAACCGGGCACTTACAGTCATTCACCCTCAGTGAGTTCAGGAAGCACGTATGGATATAGCAGCGGCAGTATTAACGAATATGGCGAGTCCGGTTCAGCTTCAAAATATGGTCCATCATCCTGTCAAACTGCTGTTAGCTCAAGCTCCACCACTGGTGCAGCGTCACCGGCTGCTGATGGAATGTCCATTTATGGAATCAGTGATAAATTGCCCCCAACTCCACCCAGCAAATTTTCATCCATTGCCAAAACTGCAGGAAGAAAAATTGCAAAGAAATTCTTGGGCATGCGGAAAACATCAAAGTCGAGTCTAGATGATCCACAACCATCATCTCTTGAGTCTTCAAATGTGTCGAATAGTCCGCTGCATTTAAGTCAATTGCAAGAGTCAAAGGAGAGCTCGGTCACGAACTCTAATAATGAGAAAATTGGTGGAAACAGTAGCGGAACACAGATCAGAAGACCGATCTCCCGACCTAGTATTCCTCCACCAGAGCCACCCAAAAATGAATATGGCTCCCCACCCACCTCCATTGGCGGCACAACAAATAACTACAGCATTTACGACAAAAATGAGCGTGGCTCGAATGAAGATGATTTTGATGACTCTGATTTCTATGACTCTGACTCTGAGCTAATTCGCAATTTTGTTTCTCAAGTTCAACCAATTTATTCAATGGAGGAGGAACCTCTTTACCAGTATTACACTTATGGCATCTCACTCAAGGTAAAGGGCTACGTTTTTTAATCAAAAACAAATCTTGGCTTAGGTACATTCTCCAAATGCAGATAATGCGATTGGATGATTACATACTTGCGTAGGCTAATAAATGTTGCTGCTTTCATGAAATTACCTAAAAGCACTTTCGAGGATATATCAAGGCTTGATCTCAATTTAAATTATGACTCTTTTATGCAAACTACAAATTTTATGATTGTTGTCATTTCGTTTTCTTTGCAGCCGGATGATGACTATCAACCTGTAATCCCTAAGAATTTAGGACTTACATTGGACATGCTAGTTCCTCGAGTGGGCCAAAGAACACTTTGGTGCGAGCTATCTGGCGTTGTTTCCTCTGGAATTTTGTCAATCCTTTCAGATAAACAGAAGCAACTTCAGGAGGCTATTTTCGAGATTCTCACTTCGGAAGTTTCTTACCTAAAATCCCTTGACGTACTGATTTCCTTGTTTTATAAAAATGAAGAGCTTATCGGAGTAATGACCGAGGAAGAGAGGGGCTATTTGTTTGGAAAAATTGAAGATGGTATGTACGCAAACATCTATGGTCACGTTTGTGATGGATTGTGATATACTGAACTAAAATGATATGAGTATATCCGTGAATGTTACTTTGTTGACTTGAAACTTGTTTTTTATGCAATTTCAGTGAGAGACTGTTCGCAAGGCTTTCTTTCAGAATTGTTAGCAAAATGGGAGGAGTCATGGTATATACAGGAAATTGGGGACATAATCATCCGGAATACAGAAACAAGGTTCTCCGTTTACAAGGAGTATTGTCGAAATAAGCCGTATCAAGACAAAACGATGCAAAAATTGAGGTAGGTCAAGCACTGATACATTATGAGGTAATAGCATCATGGAGAAGTGACGAAATTTTATATGGACGTTTGTTTCAAATGTTTCAGGCATACGAGGGATGAGTTTGTCAGCGTTGTCAAAGCCATCGAAGAGGATGGAAGATGCCAAATGCTGCAAGTAGACTCGTTCCTCATGCTTCCGATGCAGAGAATTACAAGACTTCCTCTTTTGGTGAATGCTGTTATTCAAAGAACTGCTGCAGGAAAAGAGAAAAATAAATGTGAAGAAGCACTAAAATGCTTGACTAATGTAAGTTTACCCTCCAAAAGATTTATTTATTACTACCATTTATATTCATTGAGATTTGAGATATAGCCTATTTAAATTTTAATATTATGCTTTGTTCCCATTTTAACAGCTCGTGTTATCATGTAATGATGCGGCTAGAGAGAGTCAAGATGCTGAAGAAACAATGGCCATTTTAGAAAAGCTGGAATTCACAAGGGGTATTAGGTCTCTTCCTGATTTGGGCCAGTTTATTATGAAGGGAGACTTTATGAAAAATCCTTTCGACCAGAGTAGAGGAAATCAGATAAACTGGACATTCAGAAAAGCCAAAAGGCAGTTTTATTGGCTCCTTCTATTTTCTAAACAGTTACTGGTGGCAAGAAGAAAAGCGTAAGTTGAATTAAAATATAAATTAAGATTGCTTTATTTGGAATGATTTGCCAGATTGTATATTAATTTTCTAAAATGATTTTTCAGGAATGGAAGATTTGAAATCATTGATATGACAGATCCACTCGACTCGCATATCAAAGCGTTACCTAATTTAGAAGGAGTGTCAAAAGACTTTAAACATTTCTTTATGCTTCATTTTAACAGAAAAGAGACTGTCTACGTAAGCCATGCGAATATGAATAGTTGATTTTGATACTTTCATCTCGTTTACCTATGTCGTACTTATTAAACGTTACTTTAATTCATTCATTTATAGTTTTTATCTGCAAGAACCAATTCAGAAGTGGAAAGATGGAAGTCGAAATTGGACGGAATAAAACCAAAGGAAGAACTTAGAGTTGAAGCAATATTCCCATACGATGCTAGACGTCCTGATGAAATGTCATTCTATGTTGGTGATGTTATTAGAGTTTCACAAATGCAGCCCGATGGTAAGTTTAGCACCTTTGTTGGCACTGCTTAATAAAGCGTTAATCAAATTTCTTCATCACCCGTACTTTTGTGTAATTTATGTAGGTTGGTACTTCGGGACTAAACTGAAGTCTGGCGAGTCTGGCTGGTTCCCCGGAAACTACTGCTGTGAAAACGCTACCTGATTCCTAATTTAATGCTAATTAATCCTTGCCACAAGAAAATTCACATAGAATAGTCTCCCTACAATACGTGTAGTATCGAATCTGTATATTTTCAAACAACCAATGTACAGTCTCCGAGTAGCTAACTACTATCTATGTAAACAGTTTAGATGATATGTATACAGGTCCCTAATATCTACGATTTGCTAATTTATTTAACACGCAGTTTGTACCTTAATCTAGAGTAACGAGGTTTGTTATTAATTAAAACTTTACTACTGTATTCAGTGTGATGTTATGTTTTATGAATGTGCCAACTATAAACTAACCATAAATATTCTAATAGTGACTTCAATAATGACAATCGTTGGTATCTGAATATCGTTTTAAGCGACTTTTGATACAATATCAATAAATAAACGAAAAGTTTGTTAAAGAATGGGTCAAGTTCAAAATCCTAATTATTTAATGCCAAAATCATATAACATTCATTTCAACATGACAAATGCATGCAACAGGGCTCCATTAACATTTCAGCGTCAAATTAGGGTTGCATATTTTCTGCATACTGAAAAGACTTTAGATAAGGTTTTTATTTTATCAAAGAAACATTTTGTGTCCCTATTTCATATTGCATATAGTTGCTAAAATTACGTGAACGAGTACTCGTGTCCTACAACACGCTACCATATCAATATCGTTATGGGTTTGTTGTCCTGTTGGTTTTGGTCTGCTTCTGGCTTTTCTGCTATCATGTGTGTGAAACCGAATCTATTCTATACCGTATATTGTGTTTATACATAAAGTGCGTGATATAGAGTGTTGTAGATGATGATGATGATGATACTTATGTGATGCTCAAGGATTCTCTCCGAGACTCTCTTCTGGTCTAGGTATGCCTTTAACTTCTTGTATGCAAAGCTATTGTACAAGTTCTTGTTGATGTATATATTACGCTGCAGTTCGCAAATTACACCCAATTACTTCCTGGACACTGGACGACTTAAAATTGTTATTGATGCTATAAAAACGCTGGCATTTGATTCAGCTTTCTTGATGCATGCCGTGTTTTGAGATCCACTATTCGTGAGTTGACCCATTATCCAACTTAATCAAAATGCTTATGACTTAATCAGGTTTTAGTGTGGGTGCACCGAAACATGTGAGATTGTTGTGGTGTTCCACAACTTGCAACCGAGGCGTAAGGTTTCTCAACATTTTCTTGATTCTCCACAGGTTGTTCCAAAACTTCCTTTATCAGATTGAAGGGGAACTCTTATTCTGACATAATCAAACACTACCAAACATCCTTCCTTTTTCTCAATCAGGATGGAGACCGCGTTAACAGTAAGAAATTCTGAATATAATTTCTTCAGAAATGTTTATAAATGTAATGTATTAAACACGCAGCAGGAATTTTAATGCACTGTAATATCCATGATTCAAATTCATCCTAAAACCTTGTAATTTATTAGTTATTTGCTGCAGCTACGTCCCTTATCATTATCCCAACAAGCCACAATAATAGACTATTCTGGTTGTTCCCCACATCCACATACACCAACTTCACCATACCCATCCTGCTAGTGTAAAAAATGTTCCTAATCTTGACCATCTAAAAGAGAAGAAGAGGAATAGTTAATACGTTAATAGTAGTGTAAACCCACGTGCTTTTTAGAAAAGTTAGAAAAAGCAGAAATGATCATTTTGTTTGAAATGTATACAATGTCATTTCCCTTGTAATTGACTATTGATTCCATTGCAAATTGGAAGAGCAAACGTGCATGAGTGTAACTGTGATTTTAGTTTGCAGTGTGTTTTTGTTACATTTTCACAATTACCAATTCACCCAGTACCAAAATGTTAGTTAGGTAGGCTGACGGACAAGAGTTTTTATAAGTTGGACTTTAAGTTGAAATTAACTAAAGTTGGTGCACAGGCTACATATTATCCCATTATAGTGGTTGTTAGTGCGTTTGAAAGCAGTTGCTTTGAGCTAATGACAAGTTTGAATTCTGTGACCCGCTGAATCCCCATTAGAAACATTTCAAAAGCTGTCTAGTTGTCAATGTCAATAGTGCTATCTGATCTGATCACAGTTTCCATTGCTTATGCATTAACAGAATGGATCTCAATCCAATATTTTTCTCCTGATTCTGATTACACAATTCACACAGCAAAGAAAATGTATACATGTTGCACTTTGCATTTACATATTTTTACACAAAATACGTAGTGTAAACTTAAGAACACTAATTTGCAATTCCTTGCTCAAATTGCTGTAAAACTACCCTTTACATCATAGACTACAAATTTTTTATATAGATATTTTGTTTAGAAGTAGAGTAGTATATACATGTACAATATGTACTGTAGTGTCTGACCTTTGGTAAATCTTCAACTTAAAATTTAAAAGAAATGAGCCCAATAAGCCAGGCTTACATTTGCATACCTGATTGTATTAATAGTACAATATTTTAATTGAGTTCTGTCTTCAGTCACTAACAACAATCGTTATTGTCAATTGTTGATTGAAGCGGATTACAATGTTTGTGTAATTTCTATATTAAACTTTAACCACTGGTGGAGGGCAGTTTTTGATAAAGATATTTGTGTTGTGGTGTGTTATGTATAGGTACTCATAGAACTTGTGTAGAAGGTGTTTCTCATTTGCTTCAGTGATCAGTTGACACAAAGTGTGTCCTATCAATCAAGAACCACGAAAATATCAATTTCTTCACCATGTACTCTCAAAAGGAGGAACTCCAAATGACAGCTTCGGAATCTGAACTGGTCAGTTTAACCCTTTTCCTGATTTTAATCAATCAAACTCTGCAGTTTGGCTTCATTCGTATGTAAATTGCATCTACATGGTTGAACATTGTAAGAGACAGACAACTCGGATAGAGATGAGCTGTGAAGTTTGGATATATATTATTCTTTTAATTACGACTTTATATGCATGTTTACTTAACACCTTAAAATAGTCTTTAGGAACAAGTCAATTGATAAGTAGTTCCATTTCATTAACTTTTTGTAAATTTGGCTTGTTTAAATGTTCAAGGTCAAATGTGTAGAGTTTCCCTTTCACCTTGTTTCCCTTTTATTAGCAAGATATATATCGGCATGTCCTGAATGAATGAGATGGGCAATAAGAAACCAAGGAAGAAACAGGTGTAATATTTTTGAGTCACGTAGGTTATTTCTGTTCGAAGAGTTGCGAGTAACTGTCATGTAATCACAAACGTGTTTTCCGTATCCCTTTCTTCCATTCCTGTTAACGCTAACGCGTTATGTAATATTTATAAAAAAGTAGTTGCTTCCTTTCCTTTCGCACATCCGTCCTTTTCGGTTATCTTTTGTGACACTATGTATAAAATTGGTCGTGATAATTCTTATGTAAGGGATTATTTTTTATTTGGATCAAGTTGATTGTATCAATATAACATGTGTTTAATTGCCAATTTATTTTTGAATTTGTAATTTTTTAGCCGGACATGGTGCCAGTTTCCATTCGCACGTCTTTGCCCGAGCTTCAACACTACGTTATGGAGAAGGTGCTGGCAGGATTACTGTTAACGTGGGATGAGTTTCTTAAGTTATTTGATGTAAGTTTTAAACATTTACAAAATGTTACGTACTATCTATTTTGATGATGTGAGGCTGAGGCTTTTACCAATGGCTTAAAATGTCTATTTGTTATTATTGATGTTTTGCAGATTCGACTTAATAACCCAAATGATTACTTTATTCGAGGAGCAAATGGCTCAAGGTCCGACCTCAATCAGAAGGTACGTACAAATTATACAGTGCAATTAATTGTTGAGTATATTTTTATTCATGGCTAATATATTTTGATTTTGTGAAATTTTGACAGATTGGAGACTATGTTAATTCATTAAAGCGAAAAATGAAAACTTACCCCGTTACATTAGAGCGCAAGAATGGTACAAGCGATGGTGTTAGTAGTAAAGCTCACGAAGCAGTGAACTCAAATAGTTCTGTTCCATCCTTCTTGGAGAATGACAATGATGCACAATCGTTTGGAGTGCAACGCAACGAAACTAAAAACACGTCTTCAGCATCCACCAGCAAAAAGTTCAAACTGCTCGATGGAGATAAGCGACTTGTAAGTTGAAGTTCGTATTGATACTAAGTACTACTATTATAATGTCGGAATAATGAATGTGGAATGGTTTAATTGTATTCTTTACAGAGAAATAATCGAAAACCCAAAGAATCACTTGAGAAAATCGCCCAAGCTGTTGTTCACTCGGCGTCTTTAAAGTTTTCGAACCCTTCCAAAATAGTTGAAACCCATCGTAGTTCAGATGCAAGATCTCCATCCCCAACTAAAGATATTGATAGAATTGATGACAGAAGTAACGACCGTGCCTCGACACCGTCCGATTCTGTAGACCTTGCTACTAATAAAGTGCTACCAGGTGGGCAGAAACTTAAGAGGTTAAGCATCGACCGCCGTCAATCTAAGGAACTTGCTTCAGCCTCAGGTTCAGTTAAAAAGCCGAGAAAACCGAGACAAAAGTCAAGACCAGTGGCACGTAGAAGTACTAATGATACTGTGAGTAACTCTGATTTCTTTCAACCCATTTGTAATATTGTAATTGAAGCCCAAAGTTCGTATATGTTATGAGGAAAACGGTAACAATGTAATGTAATTTTGTAGGACTCTAGTAAAGAAAGTACAGATTCAGAAGAAGACGAAGGCCCGCCTACTAAAGCC
>JAQGAP010002041.1:0-16701 GCA_034697805.1 Orchesella bifasciata | reverse complement strand
TCACTAATCTCTACGACCCCAAACACGGGAATTATAGCGAAATGAAAGCCCATCTTTCTATTGTGAGACATACCTTACAAACAATTCTGAATCTGTCTTATCCGCCTTTTAAAAAAATGGAACAATAGTGTGAAAGAGTGCTCGGAGTGGTGTCATTCGGGATAGGAACAAGTTTCTTGGAAATATTTTTGTGAGTTTACAAGAGCTCATAATCTTTCAATCTCACAAAACGTTACATTAAAAAAATGAAACTGGAGTCTTTTGTTGAACATGTAAAGATGGAGTAACAATGAACAAAGTGGGATAGAGAGGTTTCTGGCTTTCAAGGAATGAGTGATAAAAATGTGTGAGCTGTGTTTGTGCTTTTCCGCAACTTCCGCAACAGTACAGTATACTACTGTTGCAATTGAATAATTATTTAACGTTGCATTAGATCCTGCATAATTTGAGTAATTTTCGCCAATCGCAAAAGGAAGCCCACCGTATTCAATGCCAACAACGATGGTCTTCATTTGTAGAAACTGCATTGTATTATTTTATTCTTTATTACAAGTTTTGAGGATTTTTTTTACATTTAAACAGATACAATATGAATTTAAAATTTCAAACAAACTTCCGTGTAGTATTATTTGCTCTGGTCATTTTCATTATGCTATTATCACATAACTTTCACTCTACAATATATATAGTTAATGAGAAATTGATCAGCCACAGTTTTCAAGTATATTTTGAACTGATTATTGAATTAAAATACGTTGCAAATAACGCGCCTATATTATACTTTCGTACATGCATATTTGATAATAAAGACAGTCCTGAAAATTTATCGTGATCACATCATGAACGGTCGTATTCGTATTCTTCTTAAGAGTAAACTTATCAACCACCTTGAATGGCCCCGTAATAACATTGCGCCTCTTATCCTTTTATCAGTCTTTTCTTGAATACCTATCATGTGCATTTTTTTATTTTCTTTTATAGCCAGAGCAGAGCTTTGTAAAATTGATGTTTATCATGTCAATTTACATTTTAGTACTTCTTTCCAGTAAACTGATGATGTAAGATAGTATATATTGAGTGGAAATATTGACAGACTCATTGCTACTATTTCTATTTATTTTCTTCTTAAATGAGTAAACCACTTTGAGACCAGACACTATCTACGTTTGGATAATTTTAAGACAATGCACACTTATATAACTTTTCTTCTCTGGATAAATTGGGGTAATAAGAAATGTATTTTCATATACCGTCTAACTTGCCTTCAGTATAAGTTTATATACAATATAGACACGGACGCCTAAAGTAAGTAAGAGTAATTCAAGGGAACGAGAACACTTCTTTAATAACATTAAGTGCTGTGATCGTGTACTTATAAAAACACCGCTCAGATTTAACTCTGTAATAAAATGTACGCAACTTTCATTAAAAATGATGATTTTTGTTTGTGCAACAATTAACGAGTTATGTGTCACAGTTCTAATGTGCTTTCTTAGACGCTAACGTGTTTGATATTCTATTCAGTAAAAAATTATGGTAAATGCATCCTCACATTTCTTTTTACCGGAGAAATGAAACGGTGAATTTAGTATTGATAAATTCGTGTCTTGATCTTTCTCAGTCAGTACCAAAATTAGTTTACCCTGCTATTCTAAGCTCACGTTGCGCATTTCATTTAATTCCTTATTAGTTTTCAATACTTTTCATGTCTACACGTGTTCAACCTTACAGTTCTTTTGAAATGAGGGGAATGAAAACGAACATAATTTTGTGGTGGCTGGAACTCCATTTATCATTGTAATTACGTGTGAGTTGTTGTTGTTAGCATGCACTTCCCCAACCAGCACAATGCTGTGGTCAGGAGGATTCCGCTGAACATTCGGGGTTATGGAATTCAGCATATTAACAGCAACGCCAAAGTTTTTCTGATTACCAAGATCGCTTTGAGGAAGAACATGCTCTTTATCTTGCTTTGGAGTAACATTATTGTTGGAATTTGTACCAGTAGTCTTTGTGAGCTGTTTTGTGAGTAACGACGAATTTCCAGAAATACCCTGTGATACTTTCACGCTGTTGTTAGCAGTTTTCCCGTTCGTAGTTTGAGATAAACACCTGCTCTCTTTCTTTGACCGTTTTCCTATTGTAACCTTTGAGTAAGAGCGAATCCAGAAGCAACACAGCGTGGCGAAGTCTTCCCTGTATCTTGCCGTGAAAAAGATGTAGATGAAAGGATTGTAGGCGATGGACGATTTCGCCAAAAATACTGGAATCGGAGTAGCCCACATTGGAAGTATCACTTCGCCCCGGAAACTTGCCCAAAGCGAGACGACAGAGTATGGACCCCAGCCAATGATAAATCCAAGAGAGACCAGTCCACTTATCTATATTTAAATAAAATAAAAAGAAACACGTTGATAACAAATGACATTATAATTTTTCCGTAGTTCGTTCAGGGGAAGAGCGTATTTGCTTAAAAATAAAAACCAATTTGCTTACCCAAGTAAGCTGAGTATCAGAGACATTCTTTTTCTTGACTCCATTGTTTCTTACCAAAGCATCAGATTGCCTCACCAACATGATGATTCGACAGTAGCAAAATATGATGAGGAGTAACGGCAATAACACACAGAAAATGGTCACCAGTATAATGTAAATTCGGCTGGCTGAAATAAAAATATGACATTCGTAAAGTTACACAAGAGTCCATTTTCAATATTAAACTTTGTCAAATTAACTAAAAATGAGCAATGGGAAGCTTGCACATTTCTAGTTTTAGTTTAATCGCTGCAATGATGAAAGGAAGGAGCATAACTGGAGGGTTGTACATCAATGTTTTTAATATTCTGTATTTTCACATAATGACTTATTATAAGTTGGCATAAGTTACTTTCATATGCCAGTTTCCTTCTGGCCGGATAAAGCAGTCATGTAAGACTTTTTATGCAATCGACATAAACATCCTCTAGTGAATTGATTACGCAAGCCCAACGTTTACAGGTTTTTACTAGAATACCAAAATGCCTGACAATATACACGTACATTTGTATAAACCTTTTATTTTCGTCTGAAGGTTAAATGCGCTTTCACCACGTAGAAGCAGTTCAAATTGTGAAACCTTTGTTGACTCATTTATTGCGAATCCCAAAGTAATTACAGAAACATGTTACTGCAGTCCTAATTACTCATTCTGTGAGAAGTTTGCCTATTGCAAACTATAAATCTTAGCTGTCTGTCTGTATTCGTCTTTTGAAAACTGGCTTAATGAAATATTTTGTAAACTAGGGAATACAATGTGTCATTATTCATTCAACGTACCATTATCTCTGGCAGCCCAGTTCAGAGTGCATGAGAGTCCATATGGTTCTGGTCCATAGCTTCCAAAGCCGATGAGGGGAGGAACAGCCCAAAGGAATGCGAAGAGGTATCCCCACGCTATCGCTTTGTAGGATGTCCAACAAGTAATTTTATTCCCTGTTGTGAAATCAAAGGATCTTTAATGTTTCTCTAGTTCTACATAACATATGTTGCATCACACCAAATATATAAATTTAATTCAGCAGGAAAGGTTAAACTTGGAATGTCGAAAATGGAGCTAATAACAATCTATAAAACGAAACCTTTCTTAAATGCCAAGGAAATAATGTGCAGCAAACAGTTCTGAGAATTAGAAATAAATACAGAAACTAACATCTGGGCTTTGTAACAGAAATTCAATCAGGTGATTTTTTGGAGGAAAGTTACATAATATGGTAAGCATAGGGACTAGAGCGTGGGAGAAAGCACTCGAGAAACGAGGTGCAAACAGCTTCAAAAAGATATATAAGACGCAATAACCCTTTCGTATAAAATGGTTTATTGTATTCTCAAGTGCTGGTTTCCCATGAGAGTCCCCTTTTCAAATTATCATGACATACTCAACTACAGATACTTTTTGACAGAAAAGCAAAGACTACAAATAAGATAAGTACCTCTTACAGGAGTACATGTTTTCCAGTAGCGAATGAGCGCAATGGCTGTGATTGAAAAGATGCTGGCAAGTCCCAAGAAGTAGCAGAAAAATGCATATAAGGTACAACCTATTCCATCAGCAAGTTTGCGATTTCCCAAAAAAAAAACAGAAAAATTAAGCATTATTTTCATCATATAAAAAGTAAATGTAAAAGCTCATTATGGTTTGAAAACAAACCTAATTCTCCAAAATCCCAGCGATGCTTAAAGCTCGAAATTATCGTGAGTGGATAGCTGGCAAAGTATAGGAGAATGTCCACAATGCCAAGATTCAGCAGGAGTATTTCCGCAGGAGTGAGTCGCCTACGTCGACAATGAAACACGACGAGGATGCACCCATTCCCCACAAGAGAAACAAGACCTAATGGTTAATAAAAATATATTATAATTGACAGTGATGAGCGGTAGCGTTTTTTACAAATTTTAATGCGTCATAATATTACTTAGCGTGAGTATCTATCACATACCGCCTTGGGCTTTTTTTGAGGATTTTCAATTGCCAAGTTCATTTCCACCTTCATATCTCGACCCAGGTAATTTTACACTGTATTTTTTTGCCTAACTGAATTGTCTAATACATAAACACCCGAGAGCATAAAGCTCCTAGTTAAATCCGGCTTGAAAATATTATTGGTTTGAAATGATAATGCACTCCCGTTATTAGTTTTTGCATTATGTTTGTTGTAATCTTTACCTTTGGTTTCGTAACACTTTATGTTTCAAATGTTCATCCTCCATTTATATAATGAAAATCTCTTCCAGCTTAAAATTGTCGATTTGTTCGAATTAATAATGTATTCCCGTTATGAACTTTTCCACTATATACCTTGTGAGGTAATCTCTACCTTATGTTTCGTAACATTTAATATTTCAAATATCCGCCCTTTATTTAATGCACGCCCCTTCCTGTTTGAAAATGGTGATTTGTCGGAAATGATAATGCAATTATCTTATTAACTTTTGCATAAAATCTTTGATAATCTTTATCTTCGGTTTCGTAACATTCAATGTTTCAAATATTCATCATCCATTTATATAATGAAAACCTCTTTCGTTCGTAGAAGGGAAGCTTTACCTACAAGCTCAACTAACTCACCTCCTGTTCCTTTATATTTTACTCATAAATACTAAACTGCCGGCTCCACGAGATTGCGCTTTGCCGTTTGCATATAAACTTGAATGATCTACATATTGCATAATTTTTAGTGGTGTATAGGATAACTTTTTGTAAACAGCATTCGCAAGAAGTGTCATACCCAATTACAATAAAAAATAATTATGTAACCTGTTATGTAATATTTGCTTAGATCGGTCTGGCGTAAAATTAAGGAAGTACTTGAAAAGACAGACATGTGGACCTGAAATGGATAGCTTCACAATGGGGAAGCGTCTAGTGTTCCCTTCAAATTACCAAGTGTTTGTGAAATCCTGGCTGCTGACAATGACACTTGACTGACAACCAAATACTGAGAACATTGTGCTACAGATTGTTAACAAATTATGCAATCTCTGCCAGGTTCTTTCAGCTATCAATGGGTATTTCAAGGGAAGCAAGAAATGTCGCTAGCAGACCATAATTGATTGACAGTTACAATAGTTGACAAATGTAGAGTGCAGAGTGGTAATTATATTACCTTTGTTAATATAAAGTAAATCGCGTCAAGCACACAACAAAAGAAATGGTTCTGTGCCGACGTAACCACAACATATATATTCTTCTATATTGAACGAGCGACCGATTCCAAATTTCCAAATTATAAAGGCGAATTAACCACAACAATGTGTTGCATAATTTCATGCCAAATATTCATTCCTGAATTTTTAAACCCTACATAATATCGATTTAAGATTGAAAGTCACTTACCAATAACAGTCAACAAAGTTCCGAATATGAAGTCCTCACTCCGTGATAACTTTGATTGGAAAATTCCATTATTGTAATCCACAACGGAAATTGTGTTTCCGTTATAATTTCCATAAGCTACGAGTGACCGATTGTGAATATCTTTGTTTAGTCGTTGTTGATCCCAAATAGACCCAATGTCAATGATTCTGGCGGAAGTGAAAGCTGGCTTGTGATAATTGTTCATTTTTATTGGCACAAAACTATCAGTCCCAACTCCATCTCCGTTTTCACCAGAACCAGTGTCACCGTAGCTTTCCTCCATACTGTAAATAATATAGTCGTCAGCCGTGACGTAGGTTAACGATACAAAGAGTTGGAAAGCAATCAAAAATATGACAAATTGCGCAAAAATTATTTGTGACTTCATGGTTGGAATCCGTATTTTCTACAATTAACAATGTGTGCTGTTCAGCAGGAAATTTGTTTGAAGTAAATTGAATAAAAGGTTAACTTTAAATGATTTCTCCCTTATTTATTACGGTAAATAGTAAAAGTAATGATGAGCAAAAACCACTGTAAAAGGATGAACTAGCAGAGTGAAAAGTCAAGAGCTACAACAATCGCAACTCAATATTACTCTTGCAGCTGAACTGCAAGTGAAAGCAAGAGAAAGTTGGCTGGCATCTTTTATACTGCTCGGGATAATGCTGAACATCCTTCTACTTGATGTAAGTTGGTTTCGGGAGCAAGTTGTTGAACATATCATTTTTCAAGCTATTTTTCTACAAGAGAGAGTTTCTAGTTTGCACTAGCATTGGGTGTTATTCGATGAACACTGGGTGTTATTGAGAGTGGATAAAAACCCCGAAGGAAGAAGATGCTGACTGGAATAATTATTTCTCTAGCTTATGACAATATTGTGCAGTAATGTAGTAGTTTTCAGTCACATTTGCACAAGCACAAGCAATGTATTGTGTCTCTCGGTTACATTTGGATGAAAGGACATATCATTTACAATTTACCACACTGTTAGATTAGGCAAACATGAAGTGTAATATAATTTCGCTTTCCAATAAAATTATAAAAGAAACAGGATATAATGTACGATTACTAACAGTGACCAGAAGTGTTTTCACACAGAAATGATCTAGTATCATATTATACATTATGCTCCTTGTACAAAACCCATTTTCAAAAAGCAGATATCAGGCTCCCGAATAGGGCTTCATTTTGCAGATACTCATTATTCCTTGACATTCTTATTAATGCATAATCGGTAGAAACATAAGTTTTCCAGACAAGGTCCGGATGAGTCTCAACCTGCCTCATATTTTTGAAAGTACCACTTAACACGTCGATCGTTATTGTGAACATTAACATCCCAGAAATATATGCAATTTAAAAATGTGGCTTTTTCTTTTTAAATTGAAATACAAACAACTTGATCATGTTTTCATATTCTCTTTGCCCCTTAATGAAGTCTATATTTTAATCTAAAATCCCCTTGTTTCTGTAAATTAATAATGTGGCACGAATTAAGAAACTGTTAACACAACAAGGTCCTTCTGACGATGGGAACATGACCCCTAGAGTCGAGTCACGTTTCGTATTTTGCTTTACTCGTGATTTGATTTTTTCTAAACTGAAGAAAGTTCAAAACGGATGAATTGGCTATTAAGATCCAGGAAGTCACACACGAAATAATATAAAAGTGGTTGCGACACTTGAAACACAATTAATAGCTACATGCGACGATACTTTTTCCCTATTAATTATAAAATAGGATGTTTTACTTTCAAAAGCGTGATCTCCGGAATTATAACACAAAATCAGGCTCATGTTGGGTGGGCTGAAATGTGTATGTGGCTATCTACTTTTTCCCATTCATTAACCTATACACACGTGCAAAATGAACTATAGCATAATTTCGACCACGTTGTGTTTACATTGCTTTGAGTTTGAGCAATGATTGAATAAATCTTTTCACTTTCATAACCAGTTGGTCACGTTCCCTGGAATGGGTAGTTTACTACACGTGAAACTCCGCAAAATATTATTCGATTGAGCAAAAACAATAATATGCCGGTCATAGGATCCTTCCGTAGAAGTACAAGAGTCAAAGTCAACAAAATTATGGAAAAGCTAAGAAAGCAATATTAAAAATTCTTCTCATCCTTGAATACTCTCCCTCACGTGGTCATACCTTTTTCCGATTACGAAACAGGAATGGAAGATCAAGGCTCCATGGTATTTTCCCTTTCATCTTCTTGCAAACTAGAAAATTCTTTTCGTTTAGTTGGATAAATTCAATACTGTATTGCGGTATTAGAATCTCATAGATTTCAAACACTAAAATGAATAACGTTTCATATTACCAATAATCGGGAGATCATATAATTACCTTTCTTTTAATACTTTTTACATGATTTTAATAAGACAGTTAATTATTTGCATGGATTTAAGACTTCACACAAAATGACGTAAATTTCTCATAAATGTCGTAAATTTTTGACAAACTTTCGTGTAAATCGACAGACGCGTGCTTATTATATCTGTTGAAACACGAGAGGAATATAACGTAAGCCGTTTTAACATGGTAAAGGTGAAGTTTCTCGACATCTGAAATTTCGAGATCCGATTAAATTTTTATAAACTTAAGGCGCAAGGTCTTGTGTAAAATACAGAATCCGTTTAAATTCAAGACTAAACCCTGCTTTTAATACGGACATAATGTTCCAGATTACGCTAGTCTGACACTTCCCAAATTAATAATTCAGGCGACTCCTTTTTTAATAGAAAATGAGTTGAATTAATGTAACTGAGTAGCCTGCATCTAACATCATTTTATTTGAAATTTTAACATAATGAATTTACATACCACCAAAATTGTCAAAGCGAAACTCAACTCAGTTACATGATTACCAGATCCTGATTTTTCCCTTTGGAACTATCATCTTTTATTTCATAAAAACGACTTCAAAAGGCAGCTCGAAAAAGTTGGTGACTGTGCCATGACATAAAATCTAGTTAGCTCTCATCGTCAGTAGCAGCCTCGGTAAAAAAATGTGAAAGGTAAAATACATGGCAAGCTTACTATGGTCATGTTCAAAAGAGCTCTCCAAAGCGAGTTCTTCTGTTGCTCAAAGCCCGCACCAACACAAGCCATTTCACCTTGAACTTGTTCGTTATCTTAGTTTACAAAGCTGCCCTCGCCTATTGGTAGGCCCCCTTTCAAAAATTGAAAAACACGTTATTATTTCTAAGTGCTGGCAAGCAAACAACTAAATTCAGGAAACAGTTGGAAATTTTGGGCTCTGTAAAGAAAAAAAACTATTGAGGGTGAAATGTTTTAACTATTGAAAATTGAGTCTGTGGAAAGAACGAAATGAAAAAACCAAAACACGTTTCAGTACATCTGAAAAGGAAAGCTTCTATTTTGAGACTTGCAATGTCATTTTTGTTAGACAGTCACAACTTTGATTTGGATGTTTTTAATACTCACTTTGAAGTTGCAGTGTTCACTTCCAAGTGATCTTTGAACCTGGGATCTATCCGGTCTAGTGTGTTATTACAATGAAAATGATTAGTACTCAGAACTACTAGGAGTTGATGTTGAAAAAGTGGAAAATTTCCTAAAACTTATGCTCCTGTCAAAGCTAAAAATCGCAGCTCGTGTGACCAAAGCAAGTAGAATATAACGTTCTCAAACTTTAATAATTGCATTTCTAGGAGTGATGAATATGTATGAATGCGTCTCTTCAAACTTTACTGTTTCGTCCCCGAGACATCCAAACTTTATGCATGTAGGGCCAATAACAACAAGCTTCTTGCTTACTTGCTAACTTGAAGCTTCGCACTTCAACTTTAGAAGCGTATTGTGAAACTAATTGAGAAAGTGAAAGTGGTAATCTCTTGCACATTTCAGCTCAAATTAAATACGAGTCTTGCTAAATATTTAATACTTGAAAAAGAGAGCCAAAAGTCAACTGCAAAAGTACTAGAGAAAGTTGGATAAAAGAGAATGTTCACTTGTATTGGGAAATTGAGATGTCAAGCTCAAGATTGCTCTCAAACGAAAATAGATATGTCCATATATTTATAGTGCAAGTTGATAATTAACAAAGGCATGTCCTTGATGAAGGATAGTATTTCACGTGTAATTGAAAATGAGCCTGTTGAGGGAAATCGTATTATGTACAATGACAAAGACGAAGGTGTTAACAGGTTCAGGGAGACGAGCTAATTCTAATGGAAAATGTATTCTACGCTACTCAACGACTCGACCTTTGCTTTCAATGTCCTATTCCATGTTATAGATAATCTTTTATATTCATTATAAAAACGCATTAAGAAAGCAAATAAAAGTTGAGTTTAATACACACGCCATTTTCCCATCGTAACACATGAAAATGGATTGTTCTTTCAGTTTTCAATATTGAATATTCTGGAAATGCATGCAAATTGAATCCTTAAGCAGAAGACGCATTTCAATGTAAGTTGTTTTCACGAAACGGGCGCAATGCTTTTTTATTTACATAACAAGTCAAGATTGAAAGGCTTTTCCTGGAATTGGATCTATAGGATCTATGCAATTGGATATTTTTTTGATTCCGTGTGCACCACTCTGCAGTTCGTAAAAAGTTCACTCTAAATCAAACGGATTCCATTTGTAAGTTTTGCTAGTGTAAGCATACTCACGTTTCGAAGCTTATTTCGATTTATATCTGAGCTTGCTCACCTGATCCTGAAATGCTCAAACTATCTTGAAGAAGCTATTCCACGCGATCATATATTTTGTGCCTTGCAACTCCGCCATTGGGAAAGTAAATGAGTCGAACATGAGTCAAAATTTCACGATTTTCAACATTCATGATGTTGTGACATATTTCAGCCTGCACAGAGTCTAGTTTTACCCACCAACATCATCCATTTGTTTTGCCACGCTAAATCAGAAACACACACTAAAAGTCATTTAATATTTAATAAATTGTCTTTGTAGTTTTTATTGTATGCGAATAAAATTGCACTTTGAACTTGTTATATTCCAGTAGCGACGACCGGTTTCGGTTTTATTTTACCTTCATCAGGTCGACTGGTTTGTTCATACTTATATTAAGTTTCTATCACTCATGGTAAGATAATAATCAGTAATAGTGAATTCACGTTAATGACAGGTTATTAATTAAATATTATGATATTGTCACATTATAAAATAATACGTGATAGTAGAATGATGATGATGTGTTGTCTGTTGAGTATATTATTATTTTTCACATTTCACATATTATCCACATTTTACAAGACATTAAAGGAGAGCGTACGTAATACTTGGCATTTTCTCGAATTTATTTACTGAAAACGAAAAGGGGATATAAAGAATTTGCTAGAAATTTCGTGAAGGAAAACGTGATCTCCCTGATTCTGCTTTCACTCTTCCGGGGGATGTCATGCAATTTTCTTTATAGTGATATGAGATGTGTTATAAAATGTAAATCTTTTTCTTCTCTTTTCTCAACTCACCTGAGCATTGAAGTGATCAACCTTTTTCATATCCTTGGCAGCTGCACCTAGAAAAAGGACACCTTTTAATGGGGAATCCAATTCTCTTATGAAAGAAATGTATACGTTTATATGTAATACGAAAAGCATACTGATGTCGTCTTGAAAGGAAAAAATGTACCTGTTGAAGACTGATTACATTTTACACGGGAAACAAATTTGAATTACCAAATGTGGCAACATAACTTTTCATTATATAGCACACAAGCATCCCAGGCTATTGTTACGAAATTTCTCGTTTTTCTTTGAAAATGAGCAATTCCACAACAACAAAGAATGAAAAAGAAAATGAAAAACATCCAACGAATACGTGTGTGCAAGCGTCGTCTGTTTGATTTGAAACAGCGTGGGAGGAAAATGAAAGAAATCTGTAATTGTTTCTCTACTAATCCGAATGAGACATCTGAGCCACTTGGATGAATATGCAAGTCGTAAAATTTCCGGCCAAAAAATAAGTACGTATTGCATGCAGACTCAGAAATTACTGACGGATACTCCAACTTTATCGATTCCTTCTCATTTTATAACACTATCCTTCTCTTTAGCCTTTCCAGTGTTTTAAAAGTTTGAAGACATACTATGCTTCGGTTCCACTTACATTTAGCATTACATTTTCTGGACAAATTGAGCTTTTTTTTAAGCATGCCACTTCAGTATTATTCCTATTGTCGTAATATTTACTAACAACCTGCTGCCTTCAATACAATACAAAATATAGCACCAGTATAATATGTACAACAAATCCGTAACAAATGACGTCAGCCCTTCTCTAAGTAAAGGTTTGAGTTAAAATTAAAATCCTTTTATCGATATATGGGTGATGAATAAAAGTTGCATTACATCTTCAATGATTTTGATAGTATCTTGATAGATCTTCAAGCGATTTTATCAATAATCTACTGCTACGTTCAGACTTATCTTTATTGTCAATTTTTGAAAATATACTCATAATAAAGAATTACGCATCCTGGCCGTTAGAGCTGGTGGAGAAATTACTTAATTTTTTTAAAAAATCACCAGTAAGAAAATCAGTTCTAGTAGAATTTAAAACTATCTTGTCTAGAAGTTAGCCTTAGTTCCTTTAAGTTTCATAGTAAATATTCGCGTATTGATAAATGTGCGATTGTAAAAATACACATTTACACTAAAATTATTCACACCAATGCAGGTTAGCGTTTAAATAAGAGATTTCATCAGTAACAGTTTTTAAACTTATTACTAATTTTTCAGTGTTTCACCAAAAAATAAAGTGTGAGTGCAACTTAAACATAATTGAAGGAATCTCAATCCGATCCAAGTTCCAGTAACTTAACTGCTAGTTTGGCAGCCTCTCGGGGATTCTTTTCTAACAGATCTTGGAACGTTGAGGATGACACTACATCTGTAGGAACTCTGAAATCAAATATATATACAAATGAGTGTCGTGTATCAGAATTTTAAAAACGAATACAAGAAATAATATACTTACTTCCGTAATACTTCAATAGCCTTATCAGTAAGCGCATGAAACTGCTCCAACCTCATAGTAAACAAATAAATTTCTAAACCAACGTTGATGGGAATACTGCGTTCAGGAATGTTGAGCAGACTGACGGCCATATCTTTTTCCAAACATGCAATATTGTATACATGACCCAATTGGAATAGTTCTAAAGCCAGGACTCCATTTAATTGAAAACGGCTGACTTCCATTTCATAAAGGTAGGACAAAAAGTGAGTAACAACCTCGTCAGATAAATCCCGTAATTCAATCCGCTTAGTTTGGGATTCCTGAAGTCCACAATTCAGCATTCTATTCAATACGTCACTGTTTTCTGTAAAAAAATGAAATAAAGTTTAAAAAATTATCGTCAGTTTTTCAAATGGGAATATGAAATGTATTTAATACCCGTCATGATGAATCCATGGCACTTAACTTCTGTTTCTTCTCCAGTTACAATGCAACAGTCACCAAGGGTTCTGTTGTGGAATAGCTGATGAAGGACGGTAGACCCGTGTTTTTTTAGAACGGGCAATTTCCACACATTCCACTTAAGAAAAACTGTGTAGGTAATATGTGCTGCTTTATTAATGGGAAAGTCTCTTTTAACAGTTTTCATGGCGGTTTCAAACCTTCGGAATGGTTTTGCCGTAGCTAGTTCAGTCTCTAAACAGCAATTTTTTAATATTTAGAATGTGTTTTTGGCAAACCAAAACAGGATTAGTAGCCGAATAGCAGATTTACCTGAGTTGAGATTCACTTTTGTATCGCCAATCGTAATCTCGCATTCCACACAAATGATTGGTTCTGAACACAAAGAGCATAAACTTGTCAAAAGTTCACCGTTTATCTCCATTTGTGTCCAGAATTTGCTGGTTTGGTTTTCAGTGCTATATGACGACAGCATTTCGATACAACTGGGTGGAAAATAAGAACGAAGCACAATGCAAATGTGAGTCATATTGCATTACAGATGATAAAGATTAAATTTCGTTTTACCTAAGACCTTTTGGAGCATCTAGTATCCTTTCTAAGTTGGATAAAGTGTAGCCATAGCACCTTTCCCCATTTTGGTATTCAAAAGCATTAAATTTGTGAGCTTTAAAATTGGGGTTAAACAAAATGACGCATAAAAACTGAGATCCGTCTATCAGCGGACTGCTATTGAAATGAACCAGTTTGTTAGGATTCGAAACTTTTTTTACATTGTTTGATTTACCAGTAAGAAATACTCACGATTAGTACTCACCTCCACATCCACTGTAATTCAGCAGTTGTCTTGTGTATAAGAGTTACTCGTTGCTCCATGACTAGATATTTTATTGTGCACTTGTCAATCAAGGAACAACAATGTGCATTGTAAACACGTGAACCGGATGAAAAGAAAGAGTAGTGGTAGATGCACCCCCGAAAACAGGCACAATAGAACTAGTATCTTTCCACTGCAACAGAAAAAAAACAAGTAAACAATTCAACAAGTGCTATCTGTAGCCTATAGAGAAGGAAGCAAAGCTGCACATTTCGTTTATTTGCAATCTGATGCATGTACTTCTCGAGACATGAAAAGCGCAGTGTTGCTTATATGCATGTCGTGCTTGCTGAGTGAGGTCAATACAAAAGCATGCAAGTTTAAATTTTACTTCACTTGATTCAGAAATGCACACTTTGAATCTACTATCCTTCAAGAAAAGCATACCTAACACGCAGGCACTGCTTTGTTGTCAACTTGAGCATGGGTTTGGTTGGAGACTGAATGAACCTAAATTGCATACCATACATACGCATGTATATCAACCGGAAAATCTTGCATGTAGAATGATAAAGTGAATGAGTGAGTTGGAAAAAGTCAATGATTTGTTCCAGAAAACCTACGCATAATTAGTTAGTTGTACAATCTTGATTGCTAATTTGTTTTCCAAAATAACAACGACTTTCCTTTTTTTCATGGTCACCAGCAACGTCATTCTTTCCTTATTATCCTATTTGTCCAAATTCATCTTAATTTTCCCCACAACTGATTGGCATGATTTTTGATCAACATTAGAAAATTCTCAACTTTCAGATTGTGCAAAGTTATTGAATATAATTTGGCAATTCATATTATATTAGTTGTTTGTATCTGCTCTGGTTTGTTGGCTATGCATGAAATATAGTGAATTTTGTAATTTCCATGCTGAATAACTTAACACATTATGTTGAAAGTAAAGCTTGAATGGAAGTTCATAAGGAAATCAAGTCATTTTAGAATCAACAATAGTTAGACATTTTGATTTTAGCTGCCAATTGTAGCTTCACACGCATTCAGTTTGCAACTGAAATCTACAAAATCTGCTTAATAAAGTACCTCACGAATACTCTTGGAAAACTTTGGAAATATTGAAAATGGTCGTTACTTTTTTTGGAGCTGCAGTGACAGGAATAGCTTTATTATTGGTATCACTGCTATACTTTAAAAGAAACAAAAGAGACCCACGTTATCCACCAGGTATGATTTTACCGTTATTTTTTCATGTCATTAAATATTCAATTTGTACAATAGGATGAATTGTAAAAAGATTTATAATGCAGGGCCAATATCAATACCCATACTCGGTAACGTTATACAACTAGGCAGAAATCCTTTGAAAGTGTTGCAAAAATGTAAAATACGGTCCAATTTATAGTATCCGCATGGGAACTCAAGAGTACTAATTCCTTTATAGAAACAGTTTTACCGTCCGCAATTACGCTTATGTATTAAAGTTATTTATTCGTTTTTCGCAGTGCCATCATATTAAATGACCGTGAATTAGTAAAGGAGCTGTTCTCAGGTCCAAATTCAACGGGAAGACCCGCAAGCCCGATCAGTAACTACATTTCTGGCGGAAATGGGGTTATCCACGCGCAAGGTCAAAACTGGGAATCTCAGCGCCGCTTTACGTTGCGTAAATTAAAAAAGTCTGGCGTGCTAAAAAGCTCAATTGAAGCCTGTCTTTTGGAGGAGGCAGGGCATTTGGTAAACTTTTTTGAGCGGCGAGTTGGAGTGCCAATTTCTGGCACAAAATTGTTCACTATCCATTGTAAACACCCTCTGGAAAATTATCGCAGGGGAAAGCATTGATTGGCATTCCCCAGTTAAACCACCAATTGTTCAACGGGCTAATGCTCTATTTGAGTACTATTTTCACTAAAAACTCCATTAAATTCATGTAACAAATAAATTCACCAACTTTTTCGGTTTTTAGAGCTATCAATCAAGCGACAGTCTCGGGACTATTTTTTGCTCCATCTTTGCAATTCATTGCACCCAACTATTTTGGATGGACGAACTGGGTGAATTCAGTGAACAATTTTAACGAGCTATTTTTAAAATGTTTTTACTATACGGAAATATTATTTCATTGAAAACAAATTTATATTTGTTTATTTTATAGAGATTTTATTGACCATTATCTCGGGGAGATGGAAGAAACACATGATCCAACTTCCTCCTTCTACAAAGTAAATGGGGGTAATTTGTTATTGATTTCTTTCCTTACAGTGCAGCATGTGTGTACCTTAAATTGCAAATATTGCGTATTTTAGAGAAAAATCTAGTAGCAGTTGTTGGTGATTTATTTGCAGCAGGTTCAGAGACAAGGTGTAAAAGTTTATAAATTGAAACGTTTTCAAATTCACTCAAAAGCTAACTTACTATTTTGCATTTTTTAGCTCGAGTACGCTCTCCTTCGCTATTCTCTACCTCATTAAAAATGGGATGCATTTAATCGTGCGTATGTAAAATAGAAATCCACGCCAGATATAATTAGAAACATGCGTATGTAGATTT
>JAQGAP010002040.1:0-16703 GCA_034697805.1 Orchesella bifasciata | reverse complement strand
CGTATGTCTAAAAACCAGAATAATATATATTATATATTATGTTTCAACTTTTGTAAATTAGAATTCAGTTACAATACGTTCACACAACAGTTCACTGCATTCAAACTAAATTTTAAAAATCTAAACTAACTTAATCAATCCACTTGTGATTAACAACTAAACTACCTTTATATGGCAGAATTAAATCCCCTTGAACAAATTCCCATGTTTGACTCAAGTGAGCCAATTTGTTCTACAAAACCCAAGTTCTTCATATGTCAGAGCCCGTTGTGCTAAACGTGCACGAGAGTTCTAACCTGCTCAAGTTCAAGCACAAATATACCATCAACTCCGAGTGTGACACATGGAATTTCAAATGTTAAGGAAAGTTAGCCAACCCCTTTCGTGGAACCAAAACACTTGGCAATTTTTAGAGTCCCTCGTCCCTGCCAGTAAAGAGATGGACGGGTTGACACACATCAAAGTGTATTCTTTCTTTTTTTTTCTTGTGTTATTCTTTCCAAAATTTCCCATTTTGTCCAGTTTCCTTCAATGATTTGATGGTCAGCACATCAGTAAAAGACCATAAATGAAATTACGTTTTGAGCTCTGTGCTGATAAGAAAACAGAGACGGGAAGTACTTGAATTGACTCTGGCGTATTTTGGTCATTTATTGGTTTCGCTTTTTCTCGATAGTTGAGTGAGATGTGTTTTGCTATGGAATTTTGCATGCTTTTGTGCTGGGCTTAAAGTAATTACTATATTTCTCTACCATAAACAAATTGAAATACTGTGAGAAATTTTTATTAAGAATGGAACACATATTTTAATAACAAAGTAGCCCTTTTTATAATTTCATAAAACCGAAGAGCAATTTTATGGCATTCAGAAATATGTTAAATGAAATGTTAAAATAACTGAAATTTTCTCCAAAAATTTAACAAAAATAAAGCGTTGTCATTAACAAATAATATTTTACGTATACTTAATTCCTAGTCTATACGATAGTATAGGATAAAAACAATTAAGGTCAACAAAATGTATTCGTTCCTGATGCATTACACCATTGAACGGAAGGAAATGTGTGTGTTACAAAAGATATTTAAAGTTATAAATTTCTTACATCCAATATTCTGTATGCGTTCCCATTACCCGTTAATTATCAACATAAATTATTCGTGCAAATGTAGGTGTTCGTGATTTAGCAGTATTAAAAAGCGGTGACAGATTTAAAAAAATATTAAAATTCGGTTTATTCTAGACTTCAGAAATATTTATGGCACGTAAAATAAACTGTTGTGCAAGGTGTAAATTTATTTCGTCTTGAAATATCATAGTAGATTTTTAGCTTCAATTAGAGTTGTTTTGCCGGTTTAAATTCTGTAAAGGGAGAAAATGAATCGTTGTAGTGCAGTTCTGTAATTGATTACATTCAAATGCGTACTATTGTACGATAATGAGTTATTATCATGGATTTTTTACTAATAAAGTTTTAAGGTGACATTCATATCCTGGTCCGAGCTGGGTATTCTTAATATTTTGAATCTGTAAACATATTTAATTAAAAATTAAGTACATATGTACTATAATGAATGTTTGGTTTCTCATAGCAGCATATTTACCCTTTTAGCAATCGTCTTCTTTTCCGGAAGAATTTCAAGCATTTGAGACGTTTCCTTATGCAGAATTCCTAGTAATTCGCCAATGCTCTCGTCATTTTCTCGGGGGAAGTCGACATAGAGTTGTCTTTTAATTTCTGCCAATTTTTCATTGGTTGCAGATTTTAAATTTTTGTCACAAGAGCTTGCGTCATCATTAACAAGTGTTTGTTGATACAAACTGTCGCTACATTCGGCTAGGAGCTCATCCAATCCTCCAGAAAGTATATCCTTACGAAACTTTTCGTTCCTGCGTCGAAATATCTTAAAAGCTTCTGCGACCCTTTTTGATAAGCTTTCCCTACACTCGACCAAATCGTTGGAGTTCTTCCTTAAGAAAGCTTTCTTAAAGAATTGTTCTGCATCATGTTTAGCAATCTTGTGTATTTTTTGCAAAGCCGTATTTGTAACATAATTTGCAATTTTTAATTCATTTTCCATTACGAAATTATAAGTCGCCAGTGCATCGTCAACTGTGCATGCATTCAAAGTTGATTTTGAAATATTAAACAAGGTATCTCCGTTAATAGTTGCCTTTCCTTTATTAAAAGCGTTGAAAAGGTTGACGTATGCATGTATGTATTTCCCAAACATTGCTGAATTAATTTCAGTTCCACAAATTCGTTTAGTGTACAAATTCTCAACGGAGAAAAGTCCGTTAACGTACTGCTCTAGTATTTTTGCAAATTTGTGGTTGAGGCGCCTTCCCGAGTTCAAACTGTCGGCCGTCACAGCATCGTCTATCGGAGGAAGCAAGGAACATTCAGCTTTTAAAAAATGCTCTTTCAGAGCTTTACCAAAGTGCCTGCCATTTTTATAGTCAAGATGTTCCTGCAGTTGCTTTGATAAAAATGATTTTCCTTGAGTATCTCCATAGCAGTATTCGCCGGGTTTACGCCAATCACGAACAAGAACGGAAAGTTTTTGAAATGGTGTTTCATGACAAGGCTCAGCATTTTTTATTATAGTTTTTCCATAGCGTATGTACGGAATCCAAGGCATGAAAGAGTCTTCCGAAATGTTATCTTCAGATGTGTTGTAGATAAGAATGGAAGACATCAGAAAACACAGGCAGAATATTGAAGTTAATGCTTCTGCAGAATCAAAACCTTGGTCATGAAGACCATTCGTTTCCATGACCAGGACGGCTGTTTTACCTTCAGGGGTATCAATAATGAAAGGTCGAGGCCACACACTTATACCTTCTTTTGTTAAACCAATGTGTTTGGCATTTCTCAACGGAAAACCTTTTAATTTCAGTTTATGATGTCCCCAACCCATCCAGTTCCTTTCCTTGTTTTGCATTGCTTCCAGTTTCCGTAAAATAAAGTTTATCAAAAAACTCTTTCCAAGATTTGCCGGACCAGTAATATTGACGATACTTAAAGGTAGAGAACCGACCGGTTTTAAAATGTGTTGCAATGTTTCGTCAACAATTTTCATTTTGATTTTTGAGTTATGGTATTTTTTGAAGCTGACAAGCAAAAGCGGCTCGCTATCAACATCATAAACCTCTTCTTCGTCCATACTAGCATTTAAAAGTTTCCATTTACTCTTTTCCAAGGTCCTTCCGGAATCAGTTCTGTTTGAGCTATATGGCTTTTCATAACATAAGTGCGACATTGCTTCAGAATGAGTCTGTTTAAAATCGGACAAATTCATTTTATAAAATTTAGCGTCTGAGTTTGAAACCCTTTTAATAGATTTTATTCTTAAACAAAATACATAGCTAACAGTATAATAATAAATTTCACTATTTATGTAATATTTGTAATATAAAAGTAGTAAAAAATACGGAATCCTACCTGTTTATGACACAAATTCTTCAAAGTATCAAATAAAATATTTGAAACTGGAATTGCACCTGCGTGGAGTAACTGGATTGTTGGAACTCCAAATCAGTTTTTCTAAATTTCATAAATTCAACGAATTTTTAAATATTGAACTTTGATGATGAATTGTTGCACAATGTTAAAATGGTTAGGCATGCGGAAACGAACAGAAAGATTGTAGATTTACAAACGAGGCATTATTGCCTGTGTAGGACCTACAAAACGCCGTTGGTTTTGAGTGTTGATAGCGTTATCAATTTTGATGTATTGTTTGTGGCTTATCAAATATAAACCCACTTGAAAAAATTCATGACGCAAAATAATGGTTCAAAATACTTTACATTTCCACTCATCACGGTGGTAGTCTTTATTTAACAATGTTGGTCAAATAAATCATGATTTTCCGCTTTTAGTTTTCCGCTGGGGTATGTAATTCTTCCGTAGTACGATGAACTTTTTGATGTAACAATGTTTACCAGGAACACAGTTGTTACTCCATATCAATATATTAATAACACTTTATTTTTAAGCCTCATACACTTGAATACTTGAGCTTGGTGCTGTCTCGTGCTTACTTATCAGTCAATGCAACTTGACGTATCTGTCAACGCCTAACCCCGGAAAAATTTATACATTAACTTTGTAATATTGCGGGAGCTAAGGTCAATCTTTCACATTCATATTTATTCCTGGCAAATAAAAGTGATAATGTAGTTGAAAATTTATGACTTGCAAAAAAGTATATCACATCATGTACATGAAATTTTATTTTGGTTCTGTCGTACCATCGCATTTTTTTGTTTTATTTTTATGCTTTGAAGCCTATGAAAATGATTATACTAATTTTTGAAGTACTGTGACAGGTTTAACCCGTTCAAAATTTTCATTTTGGAATGTTGTAAATTAATATTTATTAATTCAGTCTAATCAATATTAATTCAGTCTTTATGCCAGAAATAAACTACAAAATACTAATGCGACGAATTTGAAGCAGCAGTCATTAAAATATTGACTAATTTATTTATAAAATGTTCATCCATTTTCATTAACAAACCAAGTCAATTAAACCATTTTAATCAGTTACAACCTAAAGTTAACATCTTTAGTTTTTGAAGATTGCAGTTTCATTCAGCGGGTGGATACTTTTTATAAGGGTTTAGGAAAAACGAAACGCGGGAGGAGTTCTTGTCTTTCGTTCAACGTATTTGAAACGTTGCAGCATATTTGTAGAAACTCCTTGATATGTTTTCCCAATCAAAGTTCTTTTTCTATATTAAATCCTCCACTGGAAATGGTTTTAGGGGAAATTTCTTCGTCATCCGCTATCAAATTGGTAGAATCGTATAGGGCATTATGCATTTGCTCAGATATTATAAGTAATCTCTTTGGATTTTGTAGTGAGTATCCGGAATCATCCGGAATGTGTGCGAGTCCAACTCTTTCGCATTTTTCTATTGCCGGCTGAATTTTTTTGCATTGCGCAGAGTAACTTCGTAATAACTTCTTTGCTTCATAACCAGTTGCCTTGTTGTGAGTATAACCTTCGGCTTTGGTGTTCGTTCTTAAAATATACACAACGCTGTTACAAAGTATTTCATCGAAAAAATCTTCATCATATGTTCGGAGACGTTGACATACTTCTAAAAATCTGAACTAAAATTGAATCAATCAAAACGCATTAGTTTCATTTATGTGAAATGTAATAATTTAATCTATAATTGTATTGAATAAATAAATTAAAATATGCGAAATGATTATAAATATATACCTCTTGCTTGTTTTGCCATTGAATTTCAACAACCTTGGAACTGACTAAAGATAGAAAGACCTCCAATGAATCTAATGAATGATCCGCGTACATTAAGTCAGTGTTAGCATAATACACATGTAAAATCAAAACTGTTATCGGTCTTTCATACTTGGTCATTCGAAAGCTCTCAGACCATATGCTAATTTCACTGGTTGTGGTTTTGTTATCGTTCTGAATTGGAAATCCAGGAAGTGGCGTAGGAGCACCTCGGTAGTTAGAATTACACTTCACCCGTTCTAGCCACTCATTTGTACTGTTATGACGGAGATTTTGAATCAATAAATTGACATGGGTGGTTATTCCACTGCCTTTCCCCCCAATGAATGAAATTATTGCTACTGGATTGTCTGGATCAAAGTTTGCAATTTTAAAAATTCTGTCTAAATTACGTTCGTCCAAAATGAGCTGTCCGTGTATTCTTTTGCACAAAACCAATCTTTCCATATTGATCACGCATCATGATAAATTAAAAATTCACAGAAAATGTCTCAGGTTTGTTATAATTGAAGAAGAAGACAATGAAGAGGGCTTGAGCTGATTCGATGAAATTACGCAGCTCATTGCCAGTCATCAACCGACTGTCGTGTGAATACCATTTGGAACGTAGCTACTCATAAGTATAATTTTATGACAAATGGTAGTAAATTGGAGTTGTTACGCTACAATTGATGAGATACTATCCTACTGAAATGCAAAAAACACTTCAGTGGAAATCATTCTCGATGTGATGGATGACATCTTAAACGTAGGTAGCAAGTCTGCATGCATGACGCAAACTTTGCACTCACTGTTATTTATATTTTTATATATTCTGTACATACAATACACGATCTGTTTATAACTTTCATGTATTAAACTTATATACAAGTACTTTGGGCCGACATAATAATACATAGTAGAACTCTATAAGGAAAATGAAATGATAACACTGAACGATAGTTTTTTGTTGGACAAACATAATGTTGTGTGCCATTAACCTCAAATATAACAGTATTTGTGCTACAATCTGCATATAAAGTTTGATAAGTTCTTTTTACGCACTCCATAATTTATTAATTTTAGCAGTACAAATAAAATATAATATATATATATATATATAAATCTATTCGTATCTATAATAATATATTACATTTAATATCCATATAAATTTATTACTTACTTAAATATTACCCGAACTTCGTGTTTCTGACAATTTCATCCTCTGGTTCATACTGTAGCGTGGGATTACAACGTGAACAAATTTTCATAGTTTTTATTTTATCCTCACTCCCACTGTTTTCATCACAACTTGCTATGAGGTGCCAAACCTTATGAACCAAGTTCTGCATTTTCGGAAGATGTAAACAATTTTTGAACGATTGATATTGCACAAGTTGGCTATTATTTTCGTCTGTCATGGCTGCATGCAAAAATGAATGGTTATCTGGGCCAAAGTCTAAGAATGGTAACGATACTTTTCCTAACACATTGATATAGTAATCAGTAAGAAATTTAACTGTTTCAACAGGAGATTCTTCAACAGCGTAATAAAAATACTTTATATCAGTAAGCAAATTCTCAAAAATGTGGAATCCATACACAAATTTCACAGATTTTAAGCATGGATTTTTTAAGACATAATGGAATGCAGTCTCGCCAAACTTATTGTTAACGTTTACATTGACCCCTTGACGTATAAAAATGTTGACTAGTTCAGTGATACAAGCGCATTCATGATGAGCAGCAAAGTGGAACGGCGCCTCTAATATGCAATTTCTAGCATTTACATCTGCACCTCGGTCGATAAGAAATTTTACGGCATGCAAGTTTCCTACTTTAACTGCTGTGTGTAACAGAGTGTCTCCATTCTTGTTTATGTACTCTAAATCTGCACCATAACGTACAAGATCATCTAGGTTTTTGCACCGATTTTCAATAGCTGCTGATAAAATTGTTGACATACAATTATCCACAGTTCTGAAATCAGCGCCAAACTTAGCAAACATACCTAATAATTGACTATCTGGGTCCAAAAAGCTTACAAGCGTATGCAAAGGCGTTCTTCCAATGGTTCCTTTTTTACTTAATAACAATTTCAGTGACACCTTAGGAATAGCTAAAATTAATTCTTTAAATTCTTCTACAGACAAATAGCAAGCGGCACTATGAAGAAACGTATCACTGTTTGATCTCAAAGCAAACAAATTTGCATTCATATTTATAAGTCCAATAAGCAGCAGCACATGAGCATCACGACAAACTATTGCAGTATGATTCTCGTTATCACGTTCTTCAATTATTAATCTCTTTGAATAATGCAATGCTTTAATTATTTGTAGTTTATCGTTAACAACTTCCATGCTATCGAATTTTGAATGTTCAATACAAGTATGCATAAGCAACGTTCTCGGCGTTTCGTCGACCCAAAAACTAAAACTGTACCTTTTAAAAAGAAGATCAAAAATTCTGTAGTTGCCTCTTTTAACTGTTACATGCAATAAATTTGCATAGTCGTTTTCCATTACCGTATTCAATGGAATTCCTGTAATTTTATAAAAGTTGCTCAGCACGAGGTCAACAAAACAGGAATTGCCGAACAGAGTAGTGACAAACAACATGTTCCTGTCAAAAATGTCAGCTTGATAGAGTTGAAAAGCACTTGTTGCATTAAGTGCCGTAAAAATTTTCAAGTAACCATGATAAGCACATGCAATGCTCAATCTCTGTACATATGATCGCTGTTTTTTTCTGTCGAGCTCATTATCAACGTCCATTTTCAGCTTCATATTATAATCAGGCATGTTTTCAACAAAAAAACAGATAACATTATGCTCAAACGTTGCAACTACAGTTTTGCATAAATAATTCTGTCCATACCCTCGTATATCGCTTCGAAACTCTGTGTTTTTAAATACAGTTTGGTAACAAAATTGCATCGCATTTGAATCCTCTTGAACCTTTAATAAACTCGTGGTGAGTTTTCCTACAAAGTATTCGGCAAATGTACGATGAATAAATGTCAACTCTACATTTGAGCTAAAGAATCCCATTATGCCAACATTTTCTATATCTGTTAGCAAATGAGTAAATGCAAAGTATCTTTTTAACTTTGGTAGCCATTCCGGAAACAACAACTCCATGGCCTTGTATATATGTGCGTTAGTCAAATCCACATTTGTTATTGGTAAATCACTTCTTTTATAAATTGTGAAGTAAGTTTTAAAACTGTTGTATACCATTATATCAAATAAAGAGGCAATCGACTCCAACGAAATTGTTGGGAACGTGTTACCAGATACTATTTTATCATGCTTTGAATATTTAATCGCTTCTTCACTATAAACCCTAGCGATGAGGAAGCACTGAAAAGGCATACCAGGAAAATCTCCTCCAGTTGGGTTTCCAATATCAGTTAAAGCCTTTAAACATGCGATGCCAAAGTCTTTCAGTTTTTTCTCATCAAGTTTCTTTTTAGGTTCCGACAACCTCCAAAAATTAGTGAGAAATTCCAATTGTTCCTCATAATCTAAAGATGAAATGTTATATCCAAACACATGTAATTCATTTTCAATTTGGTTTAAATGATTTGGTCTGGTTGTAATCCATAGCCTAACCGATGGAAATGACTTGTTTATGAGCCTAAAACAATTTAGAAGAAATTTTAGTTCTTGAGCTGGAATTTCGTCCACTCCATCAAAAAGTACTTCTAATTTTGTAGTCTTTGATTCAAGTAGTGCTCGCATTACTTGTTTACCAAAAGGACTACATGTGACGTAGGAGCAAATTGACTCAGATAATGTCTCCTTACACGGCTCTGAGAAATTCCCTAAGGATTTTATTAGATTAAGGAACTGACTAATTACAATATAAAATACGATTTTGTTTTCGTCTAAAAGCCTTCTTGCAATATTAAGAAGAAGCATTGATTTACCCATTCCAGGTTTGTCAGATATGCACACGGTTGCATTGTTATTCATATGAAGGTTGCTGTCCAAATGTCGGATGAATTCGGTCTCTGAATACTTTTGCTGCTCCTTTTCTACGAATTTCTGAATAGCTGCCATCGAACGAATAGATCGTTTCCAAACCAGCTTATCATTTTCTCGTTGCAGCCAGTGTACTGGTTTGCTAGTTTTATTGGCAATGAGGTCGAAATCATCAGTGTTGTCCAACAATATAAAAGATACTGATAATTCCTCTTGCACCAACTGATTTGTTGATACGTCAGTCAAGTAGAGTTTTGAATATATTGAAAGCTCATGCTTTTCAAAACCAGTGAAAACAAATACATTGTCAGGAATTAAAGTGCCAAAAAGATTGACAACGGATAAATTATGTCTTGAAATGATAGTTCTTGAAACGTAGTACAGGTACTGGGTATTATTATTATTATTATTATTATTATTGACTTTATTGCAGACTTTATGTTCAGGAATTGTTTCCTTAAAATGTCGCGTTTTTTTATCTTGCAATAATAATTCAAAAAGAAGGTCATCATCTAAGATTTTTTCTAATGAGCAATCGTCAATTCGCTTGAGGATATCACAACCGTTTCGTATCTCTTCTTGGAACGAGGAAGTTAAGTAACTCCATTGTAAATGGTCTCTTTTAATTTTTACATTTATCATATTTTTTAGTTTCTGCTTTAAAGTTCCCTTTGTTTGCTGAGTGAGTATGGTAACTTTATTCCTGAATTGCTTGCATTTACTCAGAAACTTTTTAGGCTCTGATGAAAGTATGACGTTACGTTGATGATTTTGCACATGTGCCTGAGGTAAGTACTCGTCTTCTGATAATAACTCCGAGATGGGGACTTGGGCTGCTTCCCGAATTTTGCTGTATGTGACTGACGGCGCTGGTGTAGAAACTATGAAAGTGATGTCACTAGAGTACACAAATGCAGAGCAACTAGATGATCTTTCTGCAAATCGCCTTGGAGAGATTTCTCCATTATGATAGTTAAATCTCCGTCGAAGTGCTTCTGTTACAAATAATAACAAGGTGTTACTAAGCTGTTTCGTTCGTAAGAATTTGAATGAGTTAGAATGAGTATGCCAAAAATAAAAAGATTTACATCAGACATACCTGAAACTTCATGTAGGCGGCATTTTTCAAGGGTCGCTACTAGGTTACCTAAGTTCGCACTTTCTGAAAACGTTGCTCTCCATGCTTGCAAAATTTCGTAAATTACATCTTTAAAATTGCTGCCAGAACGGACCTGTTGTTGCAAAGTAACTACTATATCGGATGGGACTTCCAATTGTCTGGCCAGGTTCTGCCAGTCATTGTACAGTCGGTCGGCCGCAACTGAGTTAGTCATTACATTCCACACATCGATATATTTGCAATCTGATTGTCGAAACAAAAATCATAAAATCTATGTGTACTAATTGTTCGATATATGGTATTGCCTTCATGAGTATGGGTAAATTTAGCAGTTGTGCTGAAAACTGAAGTGCTTACCATCATTTCCAATGATAAGCTTCATCTTGAAAAAAATTGTTGCCTAAATTCAACTGCAGACCAACTGTAAGAGCAACACATTAATTTTTTGTTATTATGTACCTTTATGAACATATTAAGAAGACTCGTGTATCTTCGTCTGTCGACGTCGATTGTCTGTCGGCACGACAATTTTCAAACTGTTACCATTAGAAAGATTATATCAAGGTAGAGAGTGAGTTCGTAGTTATGCCAAATGTGGCCACAGCACTATGATGCATGGCAGCTAACTTTTTCTCGAAATGGAATACGGAGGTCTAGTGGGAACCAAATTTTAACATTTGTATTTTTAAACAAAATTCAGTTTTCTAGATTAACAAATCCTGTAGAATCCGATAAAACTACTTCCAGAGCTTCAAAATGCACCAATTCTGAGCAATCATAATAAAGTCTTCGTTGCACCCCTATTTCGGTCCTTCTTTCGCAGTTTCTTTATCGTATGCTTTGATATACTGAAGATCCCCATGATCTGCGGTATTATTCGGCCAACTGAGGTTCTTAGGAGCATTTTGAACTAATCCGCCAGCGCAAACTCACACGGTACAACTTTTAATTTACAAAATCTTGAACCTGAAAATATCTCAGGCTCGCAAATTTTGACTTCTCCTTATGCTATTGTTCTCAAATAGTCAAAATAACTCTTAAAACTCCATAAATTACTAGTTTAAAGCAAAATACCAGCCTGAACATAGAAAATAAATGGTTTCTAATTTTCTCACCAACAATTTGTGTTGTATTAAAACCTTTACCTTTTGAGTTTGCGCATGCAGATTTTTATGCGTATTAGATCAAAATGCTCATAAGAGCCTCAGTTGGCCGATAATACCGTAGATCAGGGGGATATTCAGTATATCAAAGCATAAGAAAAAGAAATAGTGGTGCGACGAGGACTTAATTAAGATTGCTCAGAATAAGTACATTTTGAAGCTGTGAAAGTAGTTTTATCGGATTCTACAGGATTTTTAATCCAGAAAACTGAGTTTCGTTTAAAACTACAAAAGTTAAAATTTGGTTCCCACTCAAGGTCAAAGGTTAAAAGTTTTAAAAAATAATTAAGATAGCTTTCGGCTTTGCGCCTTAGCATATATATTCCCAGTCAAACAACAATACAAATCTTAACCTTGCTATGAGTTATTATTTTGAATACCGGAATCGAATTTCTACCTTTTACTATTCTTCATAATATTTAGGCCATTAACGGTGTCATTGATGTTCAAAAACACGCTAGAACAACTAGTACGACCAAGAAGCCATGTTTCAAAAATTCAGTCAGTTGAGTTATTTTGAGCCTTTCTGCTTTGGCGCCAGAGGGCGTTTTATGAAAATGTAAAGCAAAATCCGTCTTTGAAACTTTGTCTTCTTTCTAACGAAAAAAGAATTAGGTCTGTGCGATTATAAGTTTTTGCACAAAATTTGTTTAACTGAAGTGCGTATTTCGGCTTACTTTCTTCTATAACTTGAATACATGGACAATGGGGCAATTTGAGGCTAGGTAAATTTTTACAACTTTTATTGTAGATCATGTGCGTATAATATGAAACAAATACGTAACGTGTTTGAAATTTTGATTCCGGTATTCAAAATAATACCTGTATGAGTGATTAGGTGCAATGTATAACGCAATTACTTATATTGGAGAAATAACGTTGACCCTACCGGGTCAGTCCAATCCGGCAACACATACTTATTCCAGCGAATACATAACTGTCTGTCAGATCAAAGGTCAATTAATTTACCAAGAGTAATGCGGATAAAACATGTACTACTAATCCAAACCGGAATACATCAACGAAGTCTTATGTCATGCACTTTTATTTGATATACTTGGGTTGTGATAAAATGGGTTTGTTTATAACACATATGTAAAAATTACGTAATAAAAGTTTCTAAAGGTGCATCATGCATCCCAGAAATACATAAATTTTGTAAAACATTATGGTTATATTAAAATTACGGCTAACTATTGACAATTTGGAGACTACTATCATTTCTGCCATAATTCGAGAATAGCAACCTGTTACTAAAATTGTAGTGACAGGTATCGTAGCCTAGTAGTAAACAAGTATAGCAATTCATGTATTTGTATCAGATTAATAAATGAAGAGTTCGTGTCATTTCCATTTGATTGAAATGCATGCTCAGGTAATTTTACTGCGGTATTATCGTTTAATGAAAGGAAAAATCAATCAAAATCGTTTGTAATATGCACAATATCAGGTGAAATATAACGATGAACTAATTAACCGTATGTAGTAATTATGTGTCCAAATCTAATTGGATGGTAAATTGATTTATGATTTGAACGCGGACGCGGTAGTTACAAGTTATACAACAAAATATAGCTTTTTCATAATACGAGATTTGTTGTTCATCTATTAAATTATAGAATGGGTATAGATGATGCTTATCGCTCATATACGGCATAACTCACTTCTGAACAAAGTACGCAATTCTTGAAATATACAAGGGCAGTATTTAGGTTGTATAAATATGCTTTAACTACAAATCTAGTTTAAGCAACACCTCACTATTAAAATATCTATAAAAGATCCATGTCCAGCTTTGCCCAGTTTAAAAATTGCCATTTCAACATTTCAAAATTTATTAGCAACAACAGCTGGAATGGAAATATATAAGAATTTCTTATGTGCATTCTCAAATATTGTTTTTGTGCACGATTTCAATCCTCAAAATCTTTTAACATGTATATGGAGATATGCATATGTCCATCGTTCAAGTGTCGTATATATATGATTCTCTCAAACAACATTAACTACGGAATGATAATAAAATTTGCAGGCACTTCAAAGTAACTTTGTATTTGATTATAACGAAACAAATTCGATGTGATTGATGCATATGAGTACATCGATTTCTTTATTCGTACACTAAAGTTTGAAATATGTTGAATACTTTCTTTGATTCTTAAAATAATGTAAAAAGACACGTACCTTTAGGGTTAGGAGCCTTTACGAATGTAATTGCTTATACATCTCACACTTTTCTTAATCTTTTAAAAATAATAGTATTTAATAGGGGTACTTGGATGGGGTTAAATACTTGGATTCCTGTACTTGGATTTCAATTGTTGCAATGACTAATTTGTAATTTTAGTTTTGAAACTTATTTTTACGGTTTTTATCATGTATGTGTATGAAGGATGATGCAAAAACGACCCAGACATACGGGGTAACACGTTTGCAGTAGAAATACCATCTACCACTAGCTGTTGCGGAGTGAGATTGAAGTTCGACCAAGCCAGAATATTGCCGTCTTATACTTCCGGGATACACTTAAGTCAAGTTTGAATTACATATTATATCTGTATGAAAGCATCAGGAAGGACTTATGTTATGCTTCCTTGTTTTCTTTTTTCCTTCAAGCTGTTTTCCTTTGCACATCAAGAATTGGACGATTTCTTGTTTAATTGTAATATTTGTTGTGTGCTAGAAATAACTTCCTTCAACTGTAGGCATTATATGTATGTATAATAATAATAATAAAATCATGCTTCAGTAATATATGTGCATACCATCAAGTAGGTGCAAGCAATAGCAATCAGACAAACAACCCAACCACAAAACCGTGGAGTCATTGCACCATTGTGTTTGCATTTTGTATTTACTCATCTTTATATTATTTACACTCCACATCAGCTCTCAAGTGGAAGCATGAACATTGACATGGTAAATCATAAAACCGATGGGAAAGCCAACGGGAGATAAGTTATTATAAATCTGTAATGTAATAACTAATGTAATAAATCCACCATGCAATTTTACCCACCGCATCAAATGCAAATTTGTGAAAATTCAAATTATCGGTCAACAATTTTCGTTGTTGATAAAATTTTACATTGTGTAAAGTGTGAATTATGGGAACAACACAATTCAATCATACCTAATACGGAAACATTAACATCTCAATCTCATGTCAATTCATTAAATAATTATGAAGACGTGAAATACAAACTTATAGACAAGCTATGCTTGAATAAAAAAATATTCATTTTTAATTTTTTAACTGAAATCAACCAACACACTGCAGTGTGTCAATCGAATCAACAGTGCACTGTCGATTCGAAGATTATATTAGGGTTTAATGAATGTGTTGTGGTTTGCTAAAATTCACAGGCACATGTAAAATTTTCTTAACAATGGAAATTATGACTGAGTATTTATTACATATTTCATAGTAAATAAAACGGTGTGTATAAATTCATTGTGAATTTTTAAATAACGAAAAAGGACCAGTTAACCTGTAGAGTAGCTCTGAGCAGTTTTATGTATTACGTCAATGTTTGTGTTTCCGCTTGAGAGCCGATGTGGAGTGTAAATAGTATAAAGATGCGTAAATACAAACTGCGAACCTAATAGCATGAATTGTGCAACGACTCTACGCTTTTGTGTTTTGTGGTCGCTAAACTCTTTTCCTTATGGTGTTATTTACATACATACATACATTATACGTTTTATATTTATATTATACGAATATACAAATAACGGAAGTAAAATTGTATTCATGAGTACTGTAATAAACCTGTGGTTTCATCATCAGCATTCAACGTCATGATGATGATGATGCAGTTTCACTTTCATGAAACTATTATTAGCTTTGACCTAGTCAATAGCTATCATTACCAAGCACCATAAACTCCACGTGCATTGCAGTGGTGTGCAAGGTAATAGGAATGACATGTGAAATGAATTAACATGCAATAGAATAAGGGCGTTATTCTACGCATGACTGACTCCATGCGTCATGAGTGACCTTTCAGTTACTCTCTCCAAGTGGATGTGCCAATTGTACCTGACTGACCGGAAGTCCATTGTTCTCCCGAACAATGCCTGCCACCCAGCTACACTGTGGATCACCTTGCTGACCCACATCAACGGATACACGCTCCAGTTCACATTGCCATGCTAGGCTGTGTGATACATTGGATATGGCCATGATGAATGAGTAATTCATCTAACCACTACTACGCATTAACAAGGACCAGCCTTGTAACTCTTTCACCACCTTCACCATGTCATCAACGTGTCATCATCATATCATGCTTCTGTGCGTCATGACATTGTCCATTTACTATAAATATCATATGCACCTTTCATTCCTTATGCAGTCACTCACTCACTCTCTCCCTCTTCTAATCAGAATAAATATTGGCTCTTTACTATCTAACTTGTAACTGTGTTATCGGCTATTTATTAGCATATCGTAAGGGTGATTAATAGTATCACAATACCCTACCAATTCACAGGCATAATTATTTCAGTACATACAGTTTACGGAAATTATAGCTAACACGCAACAAATATTACAATTAAACAAAAAACCATTGCCGAGTAAAAGAACACTAAGATTTCAATAAAATATATTTAAAATTTGAATAGTGCACACTCTCGCTGAGCTGGCAGTTAGCATTGGCAATTTCCGGTAAAAATATCAGATTTTATTTAATTTTATAGAATGGGTTGGAGTTGTTTACGGCTTACGGGTATAATTACATTGCAAAGGCACTTAATTTTACCGTTATTTATTTTGCGCATGTCAAAACCGGATTTTCATCAAGGACATGTGTACTCTCTAAATCGTTTCCACTAAAAATATGAGCAAGGTCGGAATTCCATCTACGGGAGAGAGGGTTTTTTGGAAGTGACATTTTTCAATTTGACTCTCAACATTAATGGGTAATCCTTGATTTCTTTGAACTTTCATTTAAGAAGGAAATAACGACTAATTTTTTTATAGCAAGGTATGTAAAACATAGGAAAATTCTGGATGTTTATCAGTTAACCTTGTACACGTCCTTTGCATAATAAGATTTTACTTTTTTTTTATTTCTTAAATTAAATACTTGATGGGTAATTTCATATGGCACCTGCGAGACCACAATAGTGACCATTTTAATTTTGTTATTTTATATGTACAATACAAAG